>JAQIWH010003340.1:0-20365 GCA_034695005.1 Cryptops parisi | reverse complement strand
GACTACATTGACCAATCCGAGGCACTGCCGTGAACGGGGTAAAAAACACGGCGCCGTGTACGTAGCCACTACCTAAAGTAAAATGAATACTGTAACAGTACACAAATATAATGTCAAATGAATATACAAAGTACCATAAAATCATGCTGAAAATTGCTTTATAAACAGCAATACAAAAGTCGAACATAATGAACATTTGCTTAATTGAAAGCCGGAACATCATAAAGTGGAGTACTACTGGGATTAAAAACTAAGCTTGTCATATGGTTTTTTAATACAATTTCTTACCGATTTAAAGCCCACTCCCTTCACATATTGCAATAACTTCTACTTCAGAACCAAACAAGCATACATATAAAGTAAAAATTTATTTAGAATAAATTTAGTTCGATTTAGAATATATAAAAAAAGAGGAAATGATATATACTGTATAAACAAGTACTCATCTTTTGATGTTTCAATTAGAAGCTAAGTTTAATCAATAACAAACCAAATGAAGATTTGGATCCTTTTTTTTTTTGCGTTTTATAAAATAGCAGTAGTTACAGAAACATATCCTATGTTGAAAAATTTATAAATCAGTTTATTTAATAAAGGTGAGAAAGAAAAAAAAATAATAAGGCTAAATTGTCTTTCATGTCAGGCTATTTGACGCCCCACTAGGCTTAGCAAGGTTCTTCATACTCACTCATTGGAATCAGAATTGCCGATATGATCAATGGGTTCGATGGATCCTGGAGGCAATGTTAAATTCAATTTATTCTTCGACATTGCTTCAACGTGTGATTTGTTTATTTTTTAGTTAATAAAAAAGAGAAAATGGGAAGATAAACTTCTTCAATCCATTCCTGATTTCCTGCTAGTAGTAGAAAACCATACTACCCAAGCGACTGTTGCAGGAGCACTTTTCTCCGACCTAAGACCTAAGCCTCACTATTCATCATTGACGTCATCGTTTATGTACAGTACTTCCTTCACTACAGGTCAAAATTAAAATAAATATATATGTATTAATAACAATTATTATAAAATGCAAACCTCGTAATTAATAATTTTATTAATAATGTATTAGTTTTAAAACATAAAAAAATTAATTTATTATATTATATACAGTCAGTGTATTAATTATGCTTCCGTCTGGTGGAAAATCTTGAAACTATATTTATTAAATTTTGTTATATTGCATGCTGTATCATGCATTATTAAACTTAATTTTGTAACTATAAAATAATTATATAAATATTAGTTATTATTATAAAAATAATAATAGTTTTCTAGATTAAATGTTATAAATATAAAATAACATTTATTTGTCGAAAATAATATTTGACTAGTGGCAGATTATGAAACTAATGCTGTGAAATAAAATTCTGTATCGCCTTTTACACATATCTTTGCACTTCCTTTTTATTAGAAAATAGGTTCCGTCCCGTCTTCGTTGTGGATTTCTCTGTGGAGGTGCGTCTTTTACTTAATTTTTCTTAATCTTTTGCCATCATCTGAATTTTAATATAATTTAAATTGTTTAATTAGTGCATTAACTGATATTGTGGGTATGAAATCGTTTGAGATACATTTTAATGTAGGACTTCCATAGCGTTAAAACAATCGATTGATTTTGCTTTACCCTATGAAACGTGCTAATATCAAGACTACCTATTGATAGGATTACCATTTCATTTTTTATGATAATATAGTATTGTAAAACTTATATTTGGTATTGATTATAGTTGAAGCAAGATGACACGGTACGCAGCAGAACCTGAAAATCCTTCAAAATGTGAGTATTAGTGTTAATTCCTTTATTTTCACCACCACCCTTAAAGTAACCCTAAACTTTTGTTGGCCCAACATTAGTTAGAAACCTTTTGTATCTTGCAGCAGTTCCAAAATCTATACAGTATAACACTTACTGTTTATTTGTTTTCGCCACCTTTAAAGTAACCCTAAACTGTTGTCAGTCTAACATTGCAAATTGTAACATTCTATATCTTGTATAGCAGTTCCTTCAGCATTTCATGTAAAGTGATTTAATTTGTACACAATTACCTTTCCAGCATGCAAAGCCCGAGGATCCAATCTTCGTGTTCACTTCAAGGTAAACATCTACAACAACAAAAAATTATGAAATGAAATAAAATGAATGACTCGGGTACTAAATTTCAATTGGTTTCAGAACACGCGTGAAACGGCACAGGCAATCAAGAAGATGCCTTTGCGTCGTGCTGTACGTTTCTTAAAGAACGTTGTCGCCAAGAAGGAATGCGTTCCTTTCAGGAGGTTCAATGGTGGCGTCGGCCGTTGTGCACAGGTGCTATACGCTTTCAAATTCTTGGAGAACATATTTTGTTGATTTATCGTTGACGTATTAAACTAAATTTTTAAAACTTGTTAACAGGCCAAACAATGGGGATGCACTCAAGGACGTTGGCCTAAGAAGAGCGCCAACTTCTTGTTGCAGTTGTTGAAGAATGCCGAGAGCAATGCTGATCTTAAGGGTTTGGAAGTTGACCGACTTGTGATCGAGCACATCCAAGTCAACCGAGCTCCCCATATGCGTCGTCGTACCTATCGAGCTCACGGCCGAATCAATCGTGAGTATTGCTTTTTGGGTCATTCTGAATTTCATCTAGTCTGGTATTTAACCACAGATACTATCAAAACAAAGCAAACAACCCGTGTAAATATTGGTCTGGAAATTCTTCCCTTGTGGATGAAGTCATTTCATAGGCCATTGGTCTCGTGGGTACACAAATTGTGCATTTCCAGACCCATGTTTGTACCGTATACTTCTTTTCTGATGTGCAACATCTGTGGTTTAAAGTTTGACTAGACTTTTAGTAACACCCTGTATGTTACCGGAGCTTAACTGATTTTGTTGGCTTGCAGCTTACATGAGCAGTCCGTGCCACATTGAGGTGATCCTGACTGAAAAGGAACAGGTCGTCGCCAAGCCCCAACAAGCTGACGAAGAACCTACGAAGAAGAAGGTATCCAAAAAGAAGTTAGCGAGACAAAAGATGATGCAGCGCGATTAATCGATCTGTAGTGAAATAAAGTATTGATCAAGTCGAAAAAATAAAACAACATTGAGACATTTATTTTATGCTAATTTGTTTCTTTCTTAAAAATCTTTGAAATTTAAAAGCAAAACATCATTTTTTGAGTCAACGTTTTTCATGAAAATATAATCTGTACATAAAAAATACTAGGATGGCATGCAAACAATGGAATGTGGCGCATACATCAACAGGAAGCTTTGGCGTATTTTGGAAAAAAATGATGATCTCGAGTTTCAATCTTTCTTATATTCGTTTGAATCTGTATCGATGTCTTTCGAATCGTTCTTGTGCAAGTTCTTTGATGTGAGCGACTTTCGGAGGAAGGATAGTTTCCCAAAATTCCACGTTTTGGGGGCTGGCTCCGAAGCGTTGCTTTCGGTCGAGAACCTTCGGAAAGACTTGAGTTTGAATGTGGGTGATGAAAATCGTTTGGTGTTGACCCCCGTGTTCGATGGACTAGGTTTGCTTTCCACCGCAACGATTTCGGAATCTTGTTGCGTCGATTCTTCGTGTTTGGGGGTGTCGCTTTTCTCGTTGGAAGCCGTTGGGTCGTCGGCGATCTTGGCTTCCTCCTCGTTCATCGGAACTTCGTAATTCGACGAATTGCTGGATTCGTCGTTTTCTTCAAACTCGTCCTCGCCTTTGCTGCTTTCTCTGTCGAAATCGTCAAAAAAGAAGCCGACCGAATCGGCCAATTTGTGCAACGGTTCGGCCAGAGTTGACTGTTCCATTTGGCTAGCGACCGCTGCAAGACCTTTTCTTTTGCGTCCACGTTTCAGTCGGTCGTACAAGCGGAACTTGGAAAACTTTCTGGGTTGTTTTCCCGACCACGTCCTCTGTAAATCGTCGCTGGATGCTGCACCGTTTTTCATCAAAAGGCTGTCCGTTTGGCAACCAATGTCGTAGCAACCGGCGTATGTCAATTTGGCGATTGGTGGAGTACTGCGTAACACTAGACTTGTTCCAGAATGAGTCCTGATTAGCTTCTGAAAAAAGGAAATCGAAACCTCGAGTAAGCAAACATAAAACAAAACAGGTTAGAGCAATTTCATATGGGAAAGGTGTAGCCATAGCGACACATGTTTTTGACGTCTTTTCTTTGTCGTTCACTTTATTTTTTGCCGGACATGTTTTGTCAAGTTGTCGTTATTAGCAGTGAATACATGACAAAAATGTTTGACTAGGTGTAACGTGGCATAGGCATACCTTTGAAGCTTCTCGTCGATTGTATTCAATTTTTGCCATTTCTGATGCAACCCAAAAAGGTACAGAGGGAATCGAATGAAACAGAATCATTTTCAACGAAAGCGTTAAATGCTAGTGACAAAGCAAGGAAAATTAAAATTACAAACGTGTATTGAAAAATACATTTAAAATCCTAAAAAATGGAAAACATTTTCTTTACCTCCAAAATCACAATTAAAATAATGGTCCCTGCTGTTGACAAATCAGGAAACATTCGATGTACTTGGCCCGACATGCCAATTAATGCACTGTTGACCATCACTGCAATAATGCACATAACTTCCATTGCATCCTGTAACGCGGTCGATACAATTAGGATATCGTAACAAATCATTTTCTTGTCACCAATTTGGACACGTTACAGCGAGGGTGTCATTTACCTGCCAAGATCCAATGTTCTCTGCTCTCTGTCCGAATGGTCGTTGAAAGATGCAGCAAAGTTTAAAAGCATCGCTTCGAATTTCGACGATGTTGTTTAACAGAGCGCACATTGCTGCCATAGGAAACGCAGATGAAAACAGGATCACGTAACCAAACTGGATGAACATCTCGAGATAATCTTCAAAAGTTCCGTCATACTGCGACGAAATCATCATCGATTTATAATGCAATCCAGTTACGTCCGTCAAATCACAGTTAGTATTTATTTTCAAAATACGTACTTTATACATTGAACTTTCAACTTCGGCTTGACTCAAATTGATTTTCTGTTGTTCGCCGTCGTCATCCATCATCCCTTTGGCCGTTTTGTTTTCTTCGTTTTCTGACGTTTCCTCACCGTCTGTATCTTTTTTGGCATCGCTGTCGCTTCCCCCTTCGGATTCTTCGTTCAAACCGTATTTATGATGTGCCAGTCGAGCAAGCTTGAATTGCTCCATCAAAAAGGGAATAAAAGATTCCCGGATGTTACCGATCACTTGCCTTGTTATTAGCAACGCTGCCAGTTGCTGAAACAAAGAATAATTACACGTCTAACAATTTATTGTTAACATCGAATTCAGAAATTTTATAAATACTAAAACAAAATTTCACCTCTTTTAACCTATCCATATCTTGCAAGTAGAACGCAATGTAAAAAAGACTCAAAAACGAGTTTAAAAACTGGAACTGCAAATAAAATATAAAATAGAAACAAATGAATATTATCAGTATTATATATAGTTGATCATGAGACACTCAACATGCCGTTCACATGCAATACGTTATTATTATTTTACCAACCCCTAAAAAAACGTTTCGATAATTCATAAATAAGACAACAAAAAATACACAGACACATTCAGCTCTATAGAAAGAAGCATTTGCTACACGTAAAACAAAAATAAATTAACCAACTCATAAAACACTCGCTTACACTACACAAATGCAGGTTTAACCCAAAAAATAAACATCATGCGTAAAAAACAACTAAATTGCATACGATTAAAGCATTGTGTAGTGTACTAACCACAGCGATTTTTATTATAAGATGGTTTTCATACGACTCGTCCAGTCTATAATTTTCTGATGGTGCACAATCGAAAGGCAAAAGTATATACGTCAAAATAAATGTGATTCGTAAAACAGGCCTAACTCACCACCCCCACGAAAAAAAAAGTAAAATCACACAATTTGGAAGAATAAAAAACATGCCTCAGTAAGCAAAAAAATGTAGCAGCGGTAAAAAAAAATTAATGAATCACACGGAACAACCTGGAACTACGGTACTAGTTATAAATATAAACACCGGTTAAAAATAACCAACGTGAATCTAAAATACATCAATAATTTAAAAATATTAGATTAATTGAAAAAGTGCAGTAGTTAATGTTACGCAAAACCTGCAACTGTCAAATGCTAAAACTATTACTAGTTATAGCTTTTTTAACTATTGTTAGTATGAACAACACATTCAGTTCCAAATTGCTCGCATGGTGCGTTTTGGATTTTTTGTATTTATTCATTTTCGGCTTAGCATTTTTTTACCAACCAGGACTAATTTGATTATGAGATGATTTTCATATGAATCTTCTAGCCTATAATTCTCTGAAAAAATCAAAAATTATACAAAATACGAAGAACCGTCTTCAAAAAAAAAATCCTTCATTCTTTCGGAAAATAATGAAAATAGTTTATGAAAAATAATATATAAAGATGACGAAAACAGTAAAAGGTGTTGTTGCTTGATACTGGTTTCAAATGATAAACAAAACTCTTATTTCTGACATCAATTTTCATAAAATGTTACACAATAATGCAAAAACAGTTGTTCAATTTGAGAGTGTGCTACAGTATATGACTAGCTGATAAGCTACACAAAAAAGAAATTAAATAAATAAATAAATAAAATGTAAATTTATCAAGTGTATTCAAATTATGCAATGTTTAGCACTTATGTAGGCAAAGAAACAACCCCCTAGTTAAAAGTAAAATAACGATGTATACATGCAATACTTATATTGAGTACTACATGTAATGTACTGAGGGTGTAAAAAAACAGGGTGTCCACCATGAGATGTCAACATTTTTAATCACATACAGTTTCTGCATACCACCATGCAACCTGTGCTCAGTTGCTTAGGGTTGCCATTTTGGAAAATGACTGACTGCAGCACCACTGTGGCTCCGACAAGCACTACAAAGTTCCTTCATAAATCTTTTTGAGATTTTGCTTTTATTCTACCAAGAACCATCACATTTGTATGATCTGATATGAAAAATAATGGATTTTCCAATAATGACATCTCATGATGGACATGCTGTATACAAGATGTGCATATCGTTCCATACAATTTAAAAAAAAAAAACCGACGTGGCTCCAAATTGAAAACACAAAAAAATTTGAAATTGTAGTGTAGTCGAGTATAATTCATAATATGTTTATCTTAAATAAAAAAAAAACCTAGCACTATGAAAATATTATTATCTGTAAAAGGCAAATGACACAGAATCGAATAATGCAGTTGTCATGTATATGTGATGTGAATAAATTGTACAATGACATGAGTGGAATGGTTAAATTTGTAAAAGCATTAGGTACGTAAGACGACTACCGTACACAGAAAGAAACAAGTTCTGCTTGTATTTCGCACATGCATTAACGCAAGTACTCACCTTGGTCGTTGAGCCAGAGAGCAATTTTTTGGTAAACAACATCAAGAATGTTTATGACAATGGCCATAAGTATTTTGGGAAAGTAGGAAAACCAAAATGGATATTCCATTTCAATTGTCATCTTATCCCACCATTCCTGCATAACCAAAAATAATGAAATATTAAGATTCGATTCACAACATCTTTTGCGAAGTAATCAAAATGTTACGGTCTACACGCATTATAAGTTGATCATGTTGTTAAGTATACAATTTTTGCCAATAACTTATTTTTAATTTTGAAAAAAACATTAACAGGATTTTATTATGAATGCTGTTCAAAACTGTTCAGCAATTAAAGGAGTTGGGTGGAATAACGGCGCAATTCATCAAATGTAAAACAACAAAAATGGGAAAAAATTTTCGGCACTTCAAATTTAAGATTAGAACAAAATTTCTGTCAACTGTATATTTATAGATGGAAAATCAACAGGTTTTGCAAAAAATCTGACCGACCTCAAGTTAAAGGCTAATTTATAAATGCATTTACGCCATTTTTCCAACGATCAGTATCGTTTCCATTGTTTTGAAAGCGAATCAAACAAGCGAAACAACCAGGAAGTGAAGCAACAAAAAGAAAGAAATGACAAAAAAATTTTAGATTTACAATAGTCACGTTCCCCATTCTTGCTCCAAAAAGTCCGAAAGTGTAAATTATAGGAAACCCAATGTCTTTATGCTATAGACTGGTCTAAAACAATCCAATATATGCATTTTGAGGATCAACGACGTTAAGTGGATTTAAGCAATTTTTCCACTCCAATTCCTCAATTAATATAGACTTTTCCAAAATACACAAAAAAAAAACTGATTGCATTCATGTAACGTACAAACCTGAAATTCCAACATGAAAAACATCGATCCAACAACAACTCCGAGACAAACGCCAATTACGGGAGCGCTGACGCAGTAACGAAACAAATTCCGTTTCCATGCCTGATTTTTCATACACAAAACAAAATAAAGTCACATTTACATGACACACAAAATACATGAGTTATACTCTATAAAAATCATCTTTTGTTTTGATAAGATTAGAAATTGACAAAAACCAACTTACTGGATATGAAGGTTCCAGTCGTCCTGTGACGGGACTTATTTCTAATTGACCCTGCAACCAACATTGAAATAACTTTGTTAACACGTCATTAAACCCAATACCATACAAGACATTCTGTAGTCTAATCAAATTTCAATAACCGACGCTACGCATCGAAACAAAGCAAAAACTCCATACAAACATGGCTCCGCAAATGCATGCTCATTTGCATATTTATAGCATCCTACACAAAACAATATGTATTTATGTGACTACACCTTATCTTTGAAAAGACAGCATTTCTGGGTCCATGTTTATATGGGTGGTTTGCTTTGTTTTGATGCGTAACATGCGAGTATAATTTTGACTACAAAATTTTAAAAACACCCTGTATACGAATGTCAATTTTTACCTTAAACAACGGCCTTGGTTCAACTAATAATTCATCCTCACTATCCGATGTGCCCCAACGATATGCAAGTTCTGCACAGTACCGTTTCCACGAAACAAGATACAGGGTCGCCCAAAGGACGTTTAGAAAAGCAAATGCAACAAAGCAAACATCATCTGTTGCCTACAGTATAAAATATTTTCATTAAAATTTTAACAAAATTAATAAACCAAACTTGAACAAATATAAATACCTGATCTTTTCCCAAGCAAAACAACCACAAGGCTAATCCCAAAAATGCTGGGATTACCAATGCGCACGTGTAATGTCCCAGCCAGGCAAAATAAATCGCAATCTTCACTCCAAAATATTCACATATATTATCTAATATCATATTTAAAACAATTTTATTTTATTTTTATTATTATTATTATTATTTATGAATTAAATAAAAACATATTTTTTTGCGAAAAATGCAATTTCAATCATACTTAGAGGTTGAGCTTTGAAAAAAGCTCGCACCCAGTTTTCTCTTAAGTCTTCGATTGTTTTCTCATTATGTAATGGAAGAATTTGAGAAATGATCCCTTCCGACTGGCATTTGGGAACTGGAAATTTCCGTTCAACATTATTTGTTCATCAAAAAAAATTTCACAATTTAAACAATATATATATAGGCCTACATATATATTAGGGTGTCCTTATAATAAGGAAAACAAAAATTTGCCACACCAGCTTATCTCGTTCCAATATTTTAAAAAGTTACTATTCCTAAAATTTGGTGAATTTCAGATGAAATTTAAAGATCGCTACCAGAGTTGGAAACATTGGTTTGACACATAAGAAGGGGAAAAAACAAAACTTTTATTTTGAATAGAAGCACCAGCCTATTTTTTGGCACAGTATTGAAAAAGGAAAATTCCCAAAATTTGACCTATTTTAGATGGCATTTGAAGGTTGCTTCCATAGATTGAAAGATTGGTTTGAAACATAAGCAGCATTAATGAGCAATTTAGATCTTGGTAGCAAGCCCTTAAAATTGTTCGAAACTAACCTAATTTTACCAAACTCACTTTTTTCCATAATGGAACAAATTCAGAACATGTCGCATCCATTTTTTCAAAAAAACTTAAAAATAAGTACTTAATATATATACAGGCCTATAAGCAGAACCCGAGTTAAGATATTTCAGAACATACTTATCGCTTGGCCTTCCACAAATTTTATGTTCTCGACCTCGTCGCCTTCTTTAGCCGTCAAGCTGTTCAACAACCTTAAAACGATGCTCTGACGTTCCTGACTAGACAAAAACATTCCGTCGTCGTCCACGTCTTCGAAACACTTTCTCTCCTCGAATATAAATTCTTTCAATCCTCCTCCGTATTCGAGACGCAGCTTTTTCCGTAATCGCATATCTTCAGCACCTTTTAGTAAACTATAACGATAAAAGTTGCAAAAACTATATTCAGTACGTATTTACAAACAGTGATCAGAATCGAGCCAATCAGAAACACGCTCAATGAATATTTACGTAGTTGTAAACATATATTGTTGTTTCGACTTACTTTTCATATGAAGTCGTGAGATAGTAACCATGAACTCCAGAAGAACTGTGATGGCGGACGTAAACTTCTAATTCCGGCAGTCTCGTCCGTAAACACGATAGAACCCACATGAGCGTATGATCGGCCGTGTTTGATGGGAAAGTGAAAAGAACGTCGCAATCCTGAGTTGGAATTGTTTGCATCCATATTTTGGCAGGGTTTAACAGATCGCTCGACGATCCGAGTCTTTTCCCTAATAATCTGGTAGCTGAAATATTTCATTAACAAATTCGTTAATTTCATTTATTTTTTAGCAACGCTACGACTTTTTGAGTGTGACCCGACAACATTAGAAGACAACTAAAACACCGAACCAAAATGTTAACTAAAACACCGAAATACATTATTAAACAGATAAGCGTTTCACAACCTAGCAAAACGACGGAAAAAACGTTCCCTTCACGACCCATCGTGGAGAAAATCCGACTGACGTATACTTAGAATCAGTTGTTTCCACTTTTATTTGTTTTTTCCGACAGTGCCAAACAGATCAAGGTCAAATTAGTGAAGTGATATATTTTATTCTATTTCTGGTATAATGCAGTTTTACATAATACTACTAACAACCTATTTGAACGCTAACGACTAACGAGATACTAATTATCATTACCAATGTATTTTTTTTATTACATATTTACAAAACAAACTATTGTAATAAATTTGTACTAAGTGGTTCTATAGTCATGATCAGAATATCAAATCAAATATAAGATGTAAAATTAAATTCAATATTACAATACATTTTAACTAGCGTATAACGAAACAAGTTTCATAGCTATGATTTTAAACCATTTCATGTAGTGATCATAAATATTACATGAATATATCTGTATTTTTATTTTGTATGACATACGGTGTTTATGAACAATTAAACTTAAATCAATGTAAAATGTGTAAGCATGAATATGACAATATTTATGAAACATATATAATGTTTATATATAAACATATATATAGTAGACTATATATTTTCAATATCTTTACTATATGTGTAGTACACAGGTAGGTATATGGTGTTTATGAGGAGCACTATATATATATGTAGTATACTTCTTGTACACATGTAGTACTCTTGCATAAAGTAAACTATATATTTTTAATATCCTTTTTTTTACTTTACTTTACGATATCCTTTACACACTATATAGTACACATCCTAAGTTACTATGTAGAACACATTACTATATGCAGTACTTCTTATACACATGTATAGCCTATAGTACTATTGTTTTCTTTATTTTTTTACCTCTCAATAATTTGTTTTCTGCATTAATTCTAAGTGTTTTTTCAGATTCACACAGGTTGTCAAAAAAAAAATCGTATACTGAAAATAGAATATTTTGGAATGTGTCAATGAATGTGAAAAAATATTTACAAATGTGAAATAACAACGAGTACCTGCACCCAAGTTTATTTTAGCCGACGATTTTCTTTTTCGTAAGCCTTCCGAATAAACAAGACTTTTGCGTCTCTTCGTTTGATTCATTGTTTGTTTATCTTTGCTTTATGGATATGTTTTTGCATTCATTACGAAGGAAAAGCTTACGAGCAGAAAGCGACCATTTTAATTTTTATTTTTTTTTTAGGTTTTTATTTTTTTTACAGGTGTGAAAAGTTTCACTATCTACCGCTGCATGGCGCGCCCTGATGACTAAATGGCGCGTATTTCAAATCAAGATCGACAAGTACGTTACGGGCGTTTTATACAATAATTATTAAATTAACACTTAAAAGATATATAAGAAAAACTCCATTATTTAAGTCAGTGTTTCCCAAACTTTCCAAAGTCGCGTACCACTTTTAAGACAGAGATTTCCTTGCGTGCCACTTTTTATACAAGGATAATTTGGAAGAAAAATCAATACGTAAACATGTCTTCTTTTTTAACATGTCTATTTGAAATTTCTTGCAATAAAATAACAGAAATAGAGGAGTGGATGCAACAGGACGTGGCAAAGAATTGAATTATAACAAATATATACATACATGAAAACCAAAAATTATGCCTAATTGAAAAATAATCATAAATTCATCAGTTACAATTTTAGTAACTGATAAAAATGTTCATGATGGAATTCAAAACCAGTTCAAAGTGATGTGTGAGTTTTTGTTTGAATTCCAGATACAGTAACAAAAAATGACAAATTCGTTTTTGAGGTCATAATTGGTAGAATACACAAATGTAGTTTTACCCATTTCGTTAAATTGATTAAAGCTTAATCCTCAAGAAAGGTACAATGATTCATTCTACTTTTTATTTCTCAAATAACATTTCTTCTCGTACACAACATGCACACAGTGTACCACTTCTTGAAAACTCATATCACTGGTGATACGTTTACCACACTTTGAGAAACAATGCTCTAGAAGACCAATCCATAGACACCTCATTCATTAGTTTTGTTTTTATATCTTTTAATCATAAAACTTTCTCAAAAATAAGTGAAAGTTCCAAATTTTTGTAAGAATTTGTTCGAAATGAAAAAAGGGTAAGGTTAAATTAGACATTTGTTGGTGTCACATGAGATAGTAGCTGTGGATGGTTAATCTTTGTTACATAAAAAAATGCTGACTGGTGACTGCTGCCAATAAACTCCATATCTGCGAATGCTACTCACTTGTCAGTGCCTAAAAATTATAGCAAATGTAATTTGTTTTCTTTCTTTGTGGGTCTTTGCCTGCCCTGGCTACGGCCCTGCAGTACATGGATGTGCTTATATGCAGGTACTGTACCTACGAATAAAACGTCATATGCACTTACTGTACCTACGGATAAAACGTCATATGCACGTACTGTACCTACGGATAAAACGTCATATGCAGATACTTCACTTACAACAAAATATACCCCTTCCATTCTTGTGCAGACAGGTAATTAAACGATGTGTCAATATATATATACAATTATTAAATATTACAAAAAGTCTTTATTGTCAAACATACTGCTAGCAGTACATTCTATTAATAACAAAAAAAAATAACTATGAAAAATACAGCAATTTGTTTATCATTAAAAAATTACTGTAACTTGTGTATACTTTTTAAATAACATTTTTTGGCTCTTACAATAAACTCACTGTAAAAGTTTACCATCAATCACAAATTTTATGTTAGAAAAATAAAACATATTTTTTTTTGGAGAACATCAAAAAATAAAGCTGCCCTAATTTCATCAATGACAAGCAATAAACATTGTCTAAAAATTACTTTTTTTTTTTAAACTAGGGTAAAACAACTAAGAATAATTTATAACAAAAAAAAAACAACATAAATTCCCAGCATTTCTAAATACACAACGTTTTACAACCTCAGATCTAAATTAAAAGAAAAGAAAGTACGGTATGGATGATGATAAATGATATACAGTACTACCAATAAGATTAACTCATACCACGATGATATGGAAGGAATGTTGTCAAAGGAATGGTTAAGATAAACACTGGATGAACACTTTATCTGAAAAATAATAAGGTCTATATGTATACTGGATACAACGTTCACGGACATTTTACAGTGGAAGTAGATAGCTTTCTTTTTTGTGACACTTCACAACCTTGGTGACAATGGATATGTCGAAATAGCTTTTCAAAATCTAGTTTCAAGCTTGATGCTTTTTTCATCCTTCTCTGTAACAAAATAAAAATGGTTTATTAAATAATATATAAGTTAATAATATATAATAATATATAATATACCGGTGTGTATGGAAGCTAGGCATTCTATACAATGCAAAAACCTGGTTTAGGCAATGTATGAAATTTGCATTAAAATAGTTACTGGTACGTCAAACAAGACTTTATTTGATTAGATTTAAATTTAGGTATAAAATTAGGCTAAAATTGTTTTTTTTCTTTTTTTAGCCTTAACTGGTCTAAATAGTTGTATACAAGATTTCATTTCATACTTTGTCAAAAATAGATAAGCATTCTGTACAATATCGGACTTCTATACATTGATTGTATCGGTAATATGGTATAGTATCTGGTATATATCTTTTGGTATATGTGTCATGTATGTAAACTTAAATCATAGAATATGTCTAATAGAAGGAATAAAATGTTAAAATATTTCACTAGATGTTACTGTATATATGTATAACATCTAGCTGAAAAAGTGATATATTTTAATATTTAATTTCTTCACATACAACTACAGACCAAAAAAAAATGGATTAATTTCAAAATGGACTTTTTTCTATAAAATAATGTGTTTGAATGAATAAAATAGTGTGTTTGATTGAATACATATACGAGAAAAAGATCTTGCGAAATACATTTTAAAAGAAATCTTGCGAGTTAAAATACGCAAAATTTGAAAGCGAATTTAGTAAGATAAAGCTTAGTAAATCAGAAAACAAAAAATTTAATTTGTTAATTATGATTGGTTAGTTAGTGGAAAAGTGTTTACACTGGAAGCCATTACCAAGGAGTGAAGTAATTAAAGTCTTCCGGCAGATGAAGCAGTAGTAGGAGGAAAGTCTTCTGGTACCGCAAAATTTAACAGGCAAATTTGCACAAAAAACAGTAATTAATTAGCAAGAAAGGAATAGTGCAAGAAATAAGAGCAATATCAAGATTTGCAGGGTTGAGAAAAATAAGACTATTATGAACAAATACGTCACAACATACCCTCCTCTTCAGGTTCCCAGTGGAGACCAATTAATAACATGTATGTCCATCCACCGACGATGGCTCCAACATGAGGCCCAACTATCGGCACCCACCAATATGACCAGTCACCGTACCTTTGGAAACCAACAGAAACCTTTTAAATCATTCGATACGATATATCAATAACCAAACAAAATGATGTAACATTATGTTTGCATACGTGAAAACTTCAGATCCCCATCCAGCACAATAAGTAAACAGGCGTGGACTGAAGTCACGAGCAGGATTAATGGCATAACCGCAGTTGACCACAAAGGACATTCCAATGGTAGCTATTAAAAGTCCAACGGCAACAGGAACGTATCCTTTCGGACATGCCATGTTGCGATTATCCGTAATGGCCATAATTCCCATCATCATCAATCCAGTACAAACGACCTGTGACAAATCAAATCGATATTATGTAAAATAACATATTGAGGAGCTGAATGGAATAACGTCGTAACAAAAAAATGTAGTTTTCAGAAAAAAAGAGCAAAAAACCACTGTAGAAGTAGCCCCGTGCCATGCACGGTTTTAATTGAAACAGGATTTAGGTTTTTGAAGCGTTTTATTAAAATGTCGCTAGATGTCACTGCTGCATTGACACGGGTTCCAAATCATCACAGAGATGTAGATAGATAGAGGGAGTTGGGCTCTTCTTAATAAGAATGAACAAGTTTTGCAAAACAAAAAATGTGTTAACTTTAGTTACAGGCTAATTTAAAAATGCAATTACTCCATTATTCCAAATATCATCGAAACAACCGGGAAGTGAAGCGACAAAAAAAAAGTGATCACACAAAAAATTCAGATTTACAATAGTCGCGTTCCATATTCTTGCTCAAAAGAGTCTGATAGTACAATGAAAAGTCTAATATGCAATGTCTTTATGCTATAAGACTGTCTAAAACGATTCCATATACTGTATGCATTTTAAAAAATAACGACATAAGTGGATTTACGTCATTTTTCTACCCAACTCCTCAATTACGTAAAGGTGTTCGATATAGTTGAGCCGTATGAAGTCAAAGGGAGCTAACTACAAATTTTTGTGTTTGCTTATTATTGGTCTAACATGACATACAACCACTTTATATTATATTATATACTGCCAATGAAAACTAACGTCCATTGTTCACGTAAAAGTCACGTAACGCAATAATAGCCTTTGGCTGAGCATAGAATCTAATGCTAAATCCGATTCTGTTTTCTCAAAATATTAAAAATGTTGGTTAGTTCCCTTTGGGTTCAGACGGCTCAGTTGTGTCTTACGTTGGTAATTTACCTGATCAAAGAAGGCAATGCCTGGCGTCAACCATTTTCCACCTGGATATGTTGCAAAGATACCAGCAGTGTCAGGTACAACATAATTCCCTTGCAAAGCATCTAATTAAAAAAAAAATATCATAAAATTTCTTCGACGTTCAATAATTAAAAGTTTTAACTAATCTTCATTAATTAGAATTCTGATGCTCTGTACAGGATGTTTTTGAAGTCGCGATTTGTTTGGCAAAATAGAGCGAATTTTAAATAAACATTTTGAAAATATTATACAGGGAGTCCCTCAGGAAAATCCAGTAATTACAGTTTTTCCCCCATCCATAGCAAACTAATATTCATGGATATAGGGTGATTCATAACGTGCTGCAAAAGAAAAGCTTGAATAGTCAAATGATCGTTTCTTTCAAAACTCGATTTTGACTATTCAAAACTAGATTTAACTGATCGATTTTAGAACTAGCAATTGAAGCGTTCGACAGCTTTCGGCCGCATCAACTAACCTAACCTTCATGGTTAAGATTAATCGGATTTTGACTAGTAAAATCGGGTTTTAACTGATTTCGGGTTTTGACGTTAACATATGCAACACAACAGTGATCATTTTGAACAAACTGTTTCTTAAGGGTCCAGACTTACGGGACACCATGTATATGTACAGTTGTACACTAATCTAAGCAGTGCAACAGTACTGATTAGATTAGTGCTATGTACTAGTACATCCAACCTTGACAAAATAAACAAACACTTTACCATAATACACCAAGAAAGTCACAGCAGATGCAACGAATGCGCCGAAATATTGCGCTAACATGTAAGGAATCACTTTTATCCAACTACATTTTCCAAGAGTGGCAAGTGCCAAAGTCACAGCCGGGTTTAGATGTCCACCTATATAAAAGACAAGATATTTCAAAAACTGTATATTTTTAAATGACAGCCTATTGCCCCGCAAAACTCACCTGACACACCACCAGAAATGTAAACAGCGATGGCAACTGCAAAAGCCCATGCCAAGTTGATGGACAACATTGTCGATTTTGTTGGACCACCGAGAACAGCTTGAGCTACTGAGGCTGTTCCAAAACACTGTAAAAACAACAACCAAATGTTGTGGTCATTATTTGTGATATTGGTTTACATTTTCTGTACCATTCTAAACACTAAAAAAAACATTTGAAAAACAGGTACTGTAACTTAAAAATGCTTTTTAAGCATACTCTGTTGTATATACTGCCATATACAAATATATTGTATGCACACACATAATGCAAAGAATCCATTTTTAGTTTCTGCATGTTTCGATTTATGCGAATCAAAATGTATGCATCCTTTGGGTAATTCGATATTCAATTTATGCGCGTTTTGAGTAATTCCATTTATTTTTGAACGTTATGCAAATTTTGATTTATGCTAATTTAAATTTATGCGAGTTTTGAGTAATTCAATTTCTGATTTCTGCAAATTTTCGATTTATTTATTTATATACGAGATTTTTTTACATTGGACTTAAGCAGTTTTTGATTTATGCAAAAGGCTTTATACGGTTCTCGTTTTATGCGTTTTTTGGTACATTGGACTATCATTATACAGTATATTCTCATAAACGACTGTACATGGCAGTATACGATCAATTCCCAGCTCACTCACTCACAAACTCACTCACTCACTCACTTACTCACTCTCACACTTGAAGCTAATATAGTAGTATAAAATGACACTTGTTACTCTGGTTAGACATGTTACCAGCAAAGTATCTAGGTATTCTATAGAATGCCTTGCCTTTTTTTGGCGAAGTATAAAATAACATTTTGTATACAACTATTTAGGTTAGTTAAGGTTAATTTAGGTAAGTTAACAACATTTTCTACAAGAAAAAACAAAGTCCAAATTTAGGCTTTCATTTAAATCTAATCTAAATTCTTCGTAACTGCTGTATTCCAATGCTAAATATTTCGTATATTACCTAAACCAGACTTGACATTCTGTAGAATGCCAAAATTTTTATACATTGCCTATAACAAATATACTTCAAAATGAAATAAGGTACTTTTCTTTTAGCAAATATTGCCGCTTGTAACGTTAGTGACAAAAGGCCCACTAACCCAACCTCTAGCGTCACTAGCGGTTTTTCTGTTATTATATTAAATTTAAAAGAAGAGTACCTAAAATAATTTTTATGATTCTGTACTTGAACATACCTATCAAACTGATTAACTATATAACATTTGACCATAATTTCCATAACTAATTAATTTTATTGATTCTGTACTTGCATATTACTATAAAAAAAGCCCTCACTGTAATATGACCAACTAGCACATCCAATTACATATAATGAATAACACACCCATTCACAGTAAATGTATTTCAAATTTCTTACAAATTGACAAATTATCTTATATATCAGTTACACAACGTTGTTATTTCATTGAACTGATTGCTATAATGAACAAAACAAAACGGATATCCTACGGTAAGCATTTAGAAATGCTAGGAGTGAAACATAATAATTTATCAGGGTGTGTTCTGCTTTCACTGAAAACACTGTTATTCAAATGAAATATCAGGTTAGTGTTCATGTTCACCTAACCTTACATCTACTTTATTTTCATTTTCTAAATTGAACCAAACTGAAAACAAATTTAATATTTAATAAGTATAAAAAAATAAATTGTGCCTTGAATTCTGTTACTTTTTTATTATACCACAAAACACATGTAATTTGCGACCAGACAAAAAACAACAACAACAAAAATGTATTAAGATAATCTTCAAAGTTGTTTTTACACCACTTTATGACCTTAAAATTCACTTGCACCTTTCAATCATTGGATTTGAATAGATTAACAAGTACACACACACACATACATACATACTGTTGAAGGTGGAGTGTTTATATTTTTTTTCAAAAACAAAATATTGCTGAATCAGTGAAGAATCATATGCTATAATAATGGTTTATTAAATTTTCGGATTTCCTGGTTCATAACCTTCGTGGTTTTCTATAACCACCCTTTCATTTTAGGTTTTCTTTTCACTCACTTTTGATCAAACGAAATGAATGGATAAAAAAATAAAGTGGATCACCCTTTTTTTTATGTTTGGTCTGAATTGTAAATTCAAGTATACCACCCACAAAAAAAGCTTTATAAAGTGTCTTTTATATGTGAAAATTCTACTTCTTTTTCAGCCGTGAAGAACATTAAAAACTTTAATGGAAGTACGGCAGTTGTAAAATTGTAGACTATAAAAAATGGTTGACATTTTAAAACTATTGTATTAAATAAATGTTATAATGGAAAATTGTCACAATTAATACCCATGCAGCAATATATTAATGTTAACCTTGTATATTGGACAATGAATTAATGTTGACATTGCAAGTTGACATTAAATTGGTTACATTAGAATACATGTCACAAATACATGCCACAGGTTATTGTTATACAGATGATACTCATTTTATGCAGCTCCGATTTCCTGATAATGTAAGTGGTTTTCTTTATGCGTTTTTTATATCCATATTATCATGTAACGTGCAAGTTCCTGTTATTTTTGATGAGTGATTTAAAAAAATATATACTGTACTACATACTAAAAAATAATTGTATTTGTAATATGTATTCAATATCAAAATTGTGTGATGTATCAAAAAAAATATATTTTGTATACGAATTTGTAAAATAAAATGTGTAAGTTTGAAAAATAAACATCTGGGTACTTTCCGGATAGTGCAAAGTCCCCAGTGTTTGCTTGTACTCGGTTTGCAGGTTAGGTTAGTGATTTATACTCTTTATATGAGCTTCACTTGTGAGTTTGCGAGTGAGCTGGGAATTGAACGTACACTGCCATCTACGGTCGTTTATGAGAATGTAATTTAACAAAAAAAAAAGCATAAAACGAGAATCGCATAAATCAAGTACTTCGCATAAATAAAAAAAAGCATAAGTCCAATTTTAA
>JAQIWH010003339.1:0-20365 GCA_034695005.1 Cryptops parisi | reverse complement strand
ATCTTGAACTGTTTTTCTTTTGTTATTTTGTTCCTATGGGACGGTGAATTCAAAATAAATAAATAAATAAATAAATATTAATAAAATAAATGATTACATTGTGACCTGATAAATAGTGTTATACTATCTCACATTATTAGGATCTTAATGTACCAATATGACTCATACCAATGTTTATAAACATCCTAACATTCCTTTTCTTTTTATGCTCTTTATATTAGCTTCATTTGTGAGTTGGGAACTGAACGTATTCTACCATTTACAGTCGTTTATGAGAATAGTCCAATGTACCAAAAAAAAACACAAAACGAGAAACCGCATTAAGTCCTTCGCATATATCAAAAACCGCATAAATCCAATGTGAAAAAAAACGTCTATTTTATTTTATTCATTTATCTATCTATATAAATAAGCAAATCGAAAATTGCAGAAATCAAAAGTAAAATTACTCAAACTTTGCATGAATCAAATATCGATTTACTCAACGATCGCATAAATCTAAATTCACATTAATCAAAATTCGCATAAATTGAAACGTGCAAAAATGAAAAATGGAATTACTCAAAACACGCATATCGAATTACTCAATAATTGCGTAACTTTTAATTTTACATAAATCGAAACATGCAGACATCCAAAAATGGATTATGTATGTGTACATACCGTAAGCTTATAGCTGTATATGACAATATATAAAGCTTAAAAAACATTTTTTTTAATGTACTTGTTCTTCTTCACGAGTTTGTTTTTTTTTTATGAGGAAAAACCCTACTTGGAAAACAATGCCTGATAGAGAAGAACCAGACACAACTCCTTTTGCAAACAACAACAAAAAAACCCAACCTTGTCGAATTGAATGAAAAGAATGAATGGATGATGGTGGATCCGGAGACACTTACACACATACACTACACACACACACATACATACAAAAAATAAAGAACACGGAAAAACGATAAAAAAAAGAGACACAACAGCACGCGCTGTAAACAATGATTAATGATCGCACGTGCAGTTAAAAGGATAATTTTTTTTTTCGCTTTTCAAAAAGAGGAAACGCCGAGTCATTAAACACTATTATCTTACATACTGTACATACACTACTACTATTCGAATTTCGGTGAAAAGAAAAAAAAAATAAATCCGGCAGTTATATTATAACAGTAGTAGAAACCCCGCTTAACAAGAAGCAAAAAAGTCGGTGGATATTACTTCCATGGTACTTTTGCAGAACACGACTTAAAACAACCGAGTGATAACCATAAAAGACACACAAACAAACGCACCTGTCTAAACTACGGACTAATGGCGTTACACGATAAACAAACAAAAATGTCCGTAGGTTCGCCTATCGCTAGCGTTCAAAACCAAAGTTTTTCCCAAGGAACAACGAACGACCAACAAACAATTTGGCAACAGTTTACACACAATCGTGTATGGCGCGCCACCCGACGCAGCAACAAACTTATCACCACCATCAGAAACAACAACAAACAGCATTAACGCAATTAGGCATTGAAATCACGCGTTGCATTAATGGCATTATTCGCAGTTGAGAGAACACTAGTCAACAACCACCACAGGCTGCTGCTGGTGGCTTCTTCCCCCCCAACCCCCTCCTTCCCATTGTCGATTTCACCGTCATCGTCATTATCGACTCGAAATTCCAAGTGCAATTAGCCAAGAAAACATGTTACATCATCCGAAACATGGTAACCGACCCTACTCTTCCACCGTTTGCCTTTCCCTCGTTCCTGAGGCTATATATATACACTGTATTAAATTTTTGCAGTGCAGATAAATACTGCCCGACAGCCTTCGTGTGGAAAGCACTAAGATTATGCAAAACACCAAAGATTAGAAGTCTATTAGATGAAGGGCATGGTGTGGAAAAAGTGTTAAGTAACATTTTTGTCAAAAATGATCTAGAATCATTTTCGAATGTGTTAGGTGCAATTCCACCTTCCTGGCATATAATTTTGAGCATACCAACGATTTGTGCAAAGTATTAGCGCAAGAAGTGTGAATTAGCCCATAGACAGCAAGGCAAAATTCAAATCTAAAAAAAGTGGGTTTTGTTTTTTTTTGAAATTGTAAAAATGTTACTTAACACCCTTTTACACCAGGCCCTTCATCTAAATAGACTTCTAATCTTTGATGTTACTCGATATATTCTAATTCGAACTGAACCTCGATTTATGCGAGAATTTCTGAATCACGATTTATGCGAGAATTTCTACCTCGTATAAATCGAACATTCGCACATATCTAAATTCCCATGATCCCGTGGCAAACATCTTACGTGTGCACCACGGCACAAAATCGCATAATAGCGAAAAATTTCCTCGCTTATAAAAGATATCTTGGTGAATTTTTTGTCGTCTCATATACTTTTCTAACTCAAATTTTCTCCATAGTTCGAATTGATTTATTGAATTTTTTTTTTTTTGGCCAGCAATACATATAATGTCAATTATGGACCCATGGTCTGAAATAAAATAATAATAATAATAATAATAAACAAGTTTCCATAACTCGAATTATTTTTCACCGGGTATTCGATTGTATTAGCCAAAAATCTCATATATGGCGTATTAAATAATAGCCATATTGAATAGAGATAGATAAGAAACTCGCACAAAATGAGGATTTCAATTAAATTAGTTAAAACAAGTTTACAATTTAGAATACTGTATATAAAACACTATGCGTAATAATACTGCATATAAAACATAAGTCGAACAAAAGTGTCTTACACCTACAATAGCTTCTCAGAGATGACTTCTCAGAGAATTGATAATTCTTACACGAGGGTAGTTCAAAATGTAACCGGAAAATTAAAATAAACAAACTGACAATTACTCCTTTCCGGAAACTTTCTTAACTACGTTGGTAAACAATAAATCTAAGAAACTTCAAACAAAAAAACAAGCCAATTAAATCAATCTCCACCATCCTAAACAACCGAACAAAACTACTTTTTTTTTACAACGACAAAAAAAAACAACTACATTACATCCCCATAATCGTTGAAAACCGATAGTAAAAAAAAATAAGAAAAAAGAAACGATTTCCAGGTAGTAAAAGTGGTAGTAGGGGTATTTGGCCCTTTCGTATATAGTGGTAGTAGTGGTAATTCGATCCTTGTTAACTCGAGTGAACCGAGACGATTCGTCGTCGGGCATCGACCATCACCAACCAAACCCAAACCATTTGTCGGCTGTCAACAATACGCTCTCGTCACGTGATCCCTTCTGTCCTCCTTTGCTGTTCCTGCTACTTCTTCTTCTTCTTCTACCCCCTCTGCAGAAGCAGAAGGAGACAAGAGAAAAGCGAGGGCGCCATTTGGCTTCGGTGCCGATTGTAAACATGCCAGCACCCGAGCAACTGAGACATCACAGGTCTCAAGACGACGACACGAGGCCACCACAGAATAATCCTCTCGGCGTCAACCTCGACAAGTGACAACCAAATCTCTAGCTTTTCTTCTCCATGTTGTGTGTGTGTGTGTCTATTTTTTTTCCTTTTTTCTTCGTCTTCTTTTCTACACATAACACCGATGTTGCCAATATGCTGACTCTAGTAGTACTCGTGTCAACCTTTTTCTTTCCATTCTTTATTCCTTTCACCTTGTGGTACCCGAGTGACATTTGCGACACACTTAAAATGCCCCTTTTACAAAGTGGTCGCTCAAAGAGGTAAACAAAAAAATAGCAACAGTGATTAATTTACAGCCTTGGGAGGTTACCAAAACAAGATTATTGCCGTCAAAGAATGAGTGAAATCCTGTTCATCAAATTACAGTGAAATCGGGTTATTGTGAACACTTTGAGCCTAACTGATGCTTTTTGATAACAATAGCCGATAGGTAACATTATCCGTGATTATAATAACCGGATTCCACTGTATCTACAACTCTTGCGCCAGTCCAATTTTTCAACTATGGAGTAGCCCAAGGCTCCACAACTCATAATTTCGATAATCTGGCATTTAAAGTTGTTTGTTTTTATTTTTGGTTTTTTTTTGCTTGTTTTGGATCATTGATGCCCATTGGAGTAAACTTCAAAAAAGTAAAAGTTTGAGCTGTACAATATACCTTGTAATTCGCGGATCTGAAAACCATTTAAAAGAAAATTGGTACACAAAGTTCTCGATTTATGCGAGTTTCTTATAAATGATTTCGCTGTTAGGCGACGAGAGACGTACTCCCAGAAAAATTGCACCATTATACAATTTGAAATTGTTTTCATTATGTTCTGCTCCACTTTCAAACACCAAACGAGAAAAAACACAAAAGCAAACCCTCAACAATTTCCAACCCACACTTTTGCATCATCAACTGGAGTTAAACGGAGTAATCCATTAAGTTAATTAATCGGGCAATTCCGTATTTTTGTTTAAAAATAAAACCAACCCAATCCCAATGCAATGCTGCCCACTTTGGAGAGAAAAACTAAAAAACCAAAAAAGATAAATTCCCTTTCATTTGCAGTGAAAAAGCAGTTGGCGCTTCATCATCATCATCTCATCATCAGTGATTCTTATCTCTCTCGGCAGCGATGAATCTCGTTTGTTCCACGACGAGAAAACGTGAAGAAGAATCTTCTTCTTTCCATTCCCAACCTTTTACCTCCACCCTCTTCATTTTCTCTGTTTCTCTTCCACCCTTCTTGGTCTCCAAACTACAGAGAAAGTACCTAGTACAAGTAGTAGTAGACAGGAAGATGAAAAGAGGGCGAAATTTCTCATTCACTCACCCGTGGTGGCAGCACCTGTGTCTCGCCACCAATCGATAAAAAGGAAACGGAAGTAGAAGAGAGAGAGAGAGAACGAGTTGGTTGAGAAAAATGGAGACGACATGCTCACGCACTGCATTTTGCCTCATGAATGGAGGCAACAAGAAGAGGAGAAAAGAGATGAAATTCGAGAAAAGCAGTTCCATTTGAGAATACATATCCGATGTATAAAAAAGAACAAAAGAATATATGTATGTAGGATAAGGTTAAGATTTAAACTGAAACCGCATGATCGGAAGAAAAAAAAGATGATATGCTAGAAGAATGGGGAAACATGCTGAGCTAAACACAATCCTAATAAGTTTCAAGAAGACGAGAGACTCAATAAGAAAGCTCTATTCATTACGCATAATAATGGCGATGACGAATCAAAGGAAATGTGAAAAAACAACCTAAAATCGGCTTTAATTGCAAATACCATTAAAAAATAACGCATTAAAAATCAGCGAATCGTGGCGAACATATACAGCATACGCAAAATCAATGTATTTATAAATAAAAATCCTGCTATTATTATCATCATATAAACTATGGAAATTTAATGTAAACAAATTTTGCTTGTTACATTTAGTAAATATGTGAGAAATTCTCTCGACTGCTTATAAGTAAAAACATTTCGCTACTATGCGATTTTGTATGATATTACACAAGTTTTAGTTTTGTCACTTCATACACATTTCGATATGCACAATTTTCGATATATGGAGCGTTTGCATAAAATATACCGGTAATTTTCACATAATTCTAGAACCTACTGTGTTTCGTTAATATTAGCGAATGCTGAAGTTTTTACCGAAATATAGATATTCGCGAATACTGGAGATCAGTTCGTGAATTTCTCTGAAATATAGTCATATATCGGAGCATGACAAAATATCGAGAAATATTGAGATTTCAACATATTATCATCTACTCACAACAGTACTGTTTTTTTAAACATGGGTTCATTGGTAAAAGTTTCTCCCCACGACGACCCCACTCTCCTGCCCCCCTCTGAATGTGTGTATCGAATTTAAAACCACCCTGTATAATTTAAGGAATAAACAATCATTGTACTCGTATCCATAATATAAACAAGACATACCACCGACCAACATAATAAAGCTAGAATACTCCTGCTAATAGTACATAATGTATCATCTGTTAATTTGTACTACATACTCCCTCGGCAACTTCTGCTCGATATAAATACTATAAGAGTGAAGATATAATTTGTATCATATATAATTTAAAAACACCCTGTATTTATCTATGAACCACTTTCTTAATGTAACCAGAAAAAAAATATCTACACAGCTGTAGTTGACTCCCATTTTTGTTTTGTTTTTTTGTATCGTTACAGGATATCCCATGTGTTACTACACCACTCATTAATTCGTTGCATTATTCAACATGTTCTTATATGAAAAATAGAACAGACGAAAAAATATATTATATTAAAAAAAAAACAACTATAAGTGGTGGCAGATGGCAACTGACGTTTCACACTTGACATGAAAAAAAAAAATTAAAAAAATTAAAATAATTTGCTTTTGATTTTTTTGTTTTTGTCATGTAAAGGGTTACATTTGCGGCTCATTTCACGAAACATGCGTTCTTTAAAATGATACTTCCAACTATTTACAGCATTCACGTATGGCATTACTGGCATGCCAATAAAACGCCCACCACGATGAACAAGAAACTAGACAAAAAATATGTCTATTTTAAAATACACCCTATTTCTAAAATAACCCTTTAAAAAAAAATAGTAAATTTCAAAATTCCATTGACACCAATGGTAACACCAAAACATACCAACTAAAATGAAAATCAACAACAAAATAGAAAACAAATAAAACAAATAAAAATCAATAGATTAAACACACTGTACATGTTACCGGCAATGCATAAAATGTAGGGATTTTAGAGAATTCCTCGCCTCATTTGTATAAAACTGTTTAGGTTAGTTTAAATTAGTTTACAAGATTTTCTCTAAAAAAATATAGCCTAAATTTAAACTAAAGTTTTGCATAACGTCCAATGCTGGTTTCATACATTGCCTAAATCAAACTTTGCATTTCATAGAATGGCTGGCATTTTATACATTGGCTAGTCATTTTATAGCATACCTGGATTCTATATTTTTATACATATTGACAGTAGCATATAAACTAAATGCAGAATCCTGGAATGTTCATATTATGTAAGCTTAATTTAAATTTCCTTACATAATGTAAAAGTAATGCACACTATGCCATCAATGATACTTTTAAATACTGTACAGTGTACACGTAATATGAGATTTCCATTGACATCGATGCTGAAAACTCCGAATAAGAACAAAAATTGAAAATAAATTAAAGCAAAGTCATATAATAAAGAAATAAGTTCATATGACTATGAAATAAGTTCAATAACGTATCTAAATACATAATTTCTAAATATATTCATCTAATTTTTTAATTTATTTAAATTTCCTTAGATTACATTAAAAACACTGTAATGCATGTACAAAAAATACATAACGATTAATGTTACCTTTACTGTATTTATTTATTTGTTTATTTGTTTCACTCACAATCTCACGTCCCTTAAGGATAAACACATATTTAAAAAAATGTAAGAAAAGGGATGGTAAGTACTCACGAAACAAACTCCCCTGAAAACAGTGAGTGTATGGTTATTACAGTGAGTGTTGGTTGCTTTTAAGACCTTTACGTTTACGCCATTTTATTTTCATCGGGTTACGCGTTTTATTTATTAAGAAAAAAACGAAAAAAAAAGAAGAAAACCAATCGGTCTTTCCCAAATAATATATATATAAAAAAAAACACCCTAACAAAGATGTACAAAGATAAAAAAAGAAGAAGACAAAGTCGATTGGCAGAAGACAAGAGAGTTTGTGGTTTAGTGATAGAGAATAAAGGCGACCGCCTCCGACTCCACCGAGCGACCATTTGGGGGGGCATTATGAGGGTCTCGTTCAGTAGAGGTCACCAAGATAAGGGCCCAGTTTCCCCCATACAATAGACCACGGGTCGAGCACGTTGATACTATAAACAAGTCACTTAGAAAGAGCCAAATCCCGTTTTCTCCTGGTCACGGCACCTCTTCTAATCCCTCTTCTCCACTCGGCACGACAAACAACCCACTACTACTACTCCGACATACAGTTCTAAATACCACACTTTCGCCATTTAACCACCCAACAACAACAGAAATTACTCGAATTAATCCAAAAAAGATGGACATCAATAACAAATTAATCCTAAGACCTCAGTTATTTCGTATCCATGAGAAGTGCCGGTTACAGGAACACAGTGATTCCAATAAACATGAATTCTATAATATATTCTAAATTTGTATACAATCAAAATACATAGAAGGTATATGTAGACCTATGCTTATACTATATATACAGTATTACCATAGACTAAAGAGTTAGAACTAACTCTTTAGTCTATGGTATTACACTGTATCTTATATATAAAAGCCAGTTGTAATGCTTCAGGAATGTAGCACACGTGGATCCATTTGGATCCTACCATACTCTATTTGCCAATGGTCCTCAATGACCATTGGAGTGAGCCTAATGACCCTGAGATTAGTCCACCCTCAAGGGCTTCACTTTCTTTTTCCCATATAGGAGAAGTTTATCATATCTAACAATACGTATAATTTCCTTTGTATGTGCGTCTGTATGTATGAAACACTTTTTGTGATTAGCAACGGGTTAATAGTAATAATAACAACACAATTTGTTGGTAGCACTGGGTTAATAAGTAATAACAGAAACCCCACGATACAACAATTTTACAACAATTTTAGCACCCGTCATTGCTAATTCAGCTGTAGGGTACTATACCGGGTGTCCTAGCCAAAGCTTACCAATTTTAACAATCCAACTGAAAAAAATATCCAATAATAGCGATCACAACAAAACCATGTTAATGCAGTAACTTCACTGCATACAACTCTTACTATGCAGTAAAGCTGCTGCATCAGATGGTGTGTTATAATCGCTATTATTGGATATTTTTTTTTCAGTTGAAATGTTGTAAATAAATCAAACGACCTCAATTTATTTATCAATCGTATTATCAATACGAACCTTTGTTCGTATAAAAAAAAATATACGAAATTTGCAAATAAGAGAAACAAGAAAGTTCTCACCAAACAGCAACAAACCAAAAAAAGAAATAAAAATAAAAATAAAAAGGATCGTTTATGGCAATTCCACCGTATTAAAACACGATGCACCATTCAGGAAAACGCGCATCTTTTACGATATAACTATATTGGGAGCTCATTTAAGGGGGCGAAGGAAAATTTTCGAACATTATCATCAACACATCCTATTCGTTCATTTACCAAAACCGATATACGTAAAAATGCAAATAAAAAGAAAAATTCGAGACACTATTGCTTCGATGGGATCGCGATGGCGTCGTTCTCTTAAAACTCGATGAAGCCACTTTGAACAAATTGTTCCTCTCTCTCTTTTTCCTTTACTTTTTCCGTCTTCGTGAGAAAAGCCATTTTCTCGTTCGCTTAATTCATCGCATCACCTTTGCGAGAAAATTTGCTCCCCGATAAATCAAGGCTAATCTCGCAGCAACGTATGTTATAAAAGTATAATGAGAAAAAAAAAATCAGAACAAAGACGAGAAAAATAAGAAATGTTTAGCCTCGCTTCTTCCATTTTTTTTTTTTTTTTTTTTGGAAATGTTCCATTTCCTGATATAATAAAAAATGACGAGTCAAGATGGCAACAACACCTTATTTAAATGGCAATATTAATATGACGCTTTCCATATTTAATTTTTTTTTCTTCTTCTTCTTAAATCCTCCGTTGTTACATTTATGTTTTAACTCGACACAAAAACATCGATTTGTGTTTTCACAGAAAACTGATTTTTTCGACACAATACGATACACAGTATAACATCATTTAAAATGTGTTACGTAACAGTAAAATTAAATTTACACATAACAAGTACATTAAAAATGCTAAACATATGCTTTATATAGCCTACTGTCATACACAGATATACTCCATGTACATACACAATGCAAAAAAAAAAAAATTTTATGCATGTTTCGATTTATGCGAATTGAAATTTATGCCATCCTTCAGTAATTTCGATATTCCATGTATTCGTGTTTTCAGTAATTCCATTTTTGATTTCTGCACGTTTCGATGTATAAATAAATAAATGTATTTACGTATTTATTTATTTATTTATACTCTACGTGTAGGCCTATATGCGATTTTCTTTTACATTGGACTTACGAGATTTTTTGCGATTTTTTTTTATCAGATTATGCGGTTCTCGTTTAATGTGATTTTTTGGTGCATTGGACCATACAGTATATTCTCATAAACGACTGCAAATGCCAGTGTAACGTTCAATTCCCAGCTCGCTCACTCACAAGCGAGGCTAATATAAACAGTATAAAAATTCCGCAAACTTTATACAATTTTTTTTAATAGTTTAGATTCTCCAATGTACAATGTACAGGATTGCGCGCACATCTCGCATAAATCGAAAATCACTTATAATATAAAAATTCCCATCAAATAATATTTCAGGTGTTCCCTCACCCAAACACGATTTGATTTACAAAATTGCATAGCGAAATTTTGTCACCTATAACGAGCAACTGCAAATATTTCGCATATTAGCGAAATCGCATATACATTAAATACACATTATTACAATAAATAACATATTTTCACTTTAAATATTTAAAAAAAAAAATACTTTTGATATTCCTGGTTAATATCAATTTTAATATAAAAAGAAATTGCGCAGGATAAAGTTTTTGAAAAACCTAACTCGCTTAATCGCGCGCTATTTTCCTGCAGCTGAACAAATTGGTGGGAATTTCAACATAAAATGTCTTTCTTTACATATTCACCGACTGTTTTTTTTTTTCTACAGCTTTTCCACGAAAACTATGTCTTCTTTTCTATTGGCAGAATTTTAAAATCGCTTTCAACTCGATTATAGTAATTTCTTCACCAACTCTCTCTCTTATTTTTCTCGGAGGAAACTTTATCCATTTCACGAACGATGCAATAAACGTCAAAATAACAGACATTCACCACGAGCAATACTGTATAAAAAATATATAATAATAATACCACCTCAAAAAAAAACAAAACAAGCTATTTTAATGTAAACTAAACACACAAAAAAAAAAACCACGTAAATATCAATCCTATTAATCACGACGTTTAATGGTAAAATAATCATCAAATTATACCTTTTGTGCGAGATCAATACGAAATAGGCTTAATGGTTTAAATGGAAAGAAAATGCTAGAGCAGCAGAAAAAACAAACCATATGGTATGATTACTATCCTCGTTTAATAAAATGATGTATGGTGCACCAAATTCATCTCATTTGTCACAGGAAAATTTTATCATTTCTTTTACTCATAATTCAAGACCACACACAAAAAAATTTCAAGATAGTGTGAAAAGACAAAAAAAGCATTGAGGACATTTCACAGTTGATTGAGCTATACAATATCTGAGCAAAAATAAATATGTATATACTATAAAAAAATAAAATAAATAAAATGATGCTATTCTTAGTAGTTAATAGGCCTACTACTGTGCTTTTCACCCTTCATCTCCCTTTGGCGAATCTTTTCAATTATGAAAACAAACGCCTTCCAACCGGCAGCCATTAATCTTCGTCTCATTCTTTTGTTCGGTGAAGGAATAACAATTACCTTCCCCCCCTCTTCCTCCTCTCGACCAAAATTGAATCTCCCGAACACTATTTTATGTTAATTTAGCACTTGTTTAAGCCTATTTAAAGTTCCAGTCTAGATTTCACTTGTTAGAAACTTCTCCATATGAAAATACTGCGTTGGCTGGAAATGCAAATTGAGACCTAAAAACTTGAATGAACAGCAACAAGAAATGATACTTGTGTCTTAACCTACAGCCACGGACTGCAATAAGAGTGGTATTGGTTTTTTTATTAACCTAAATTGGTGGTTATGGGTATAGATACAAGTTTAGGTTAGTTTAAAAAAAAAAACAACTAATTGTATCAGTAATAATAAAATTAATACATTTTCGGTACTTTCCTGTTATAGCCGGGGCGAGGTCTGAAGTTGATATTTGCTTTGTACTTAGTTATGAGTTTATTTTGCGGGTCAGGTTAAGAAAAACAAAGAAACGTATTAAATGTATAATATTGTTTTGTTTTCCTAACTTAACCTGCAAAATAAACCCATAACCAAGTACAAGCAAATAGCAACTCAGACTCGCCCCGGCTATAACAGGAAAGTAGACATTTTGTATAACATATATAGTTTATTGTATAGTTTACTTTTGTTTATTTTTTGACTACCCTACAACAACCTTGCCTAAACTATAGACATGTAGTGCCCTCATACCGATGGTTGTAGGCTAAGACAAATGTACAGTAGGGTTCCCACAAAATTTTAGATTGTACGAAAGAAAGTCAAAAACAAGATAAAGAAACGAAAGTAAAAAAAAAAAAGACGTCAAAAAATAATTTTCGACTTGTTTTTCTATCTTTTTTTTGACTTCTTTGTTTTTTGATTTTTCTTGTATTTTCTTTATGTACTTTTTGACTTTTGTTCATTTGTCTTGTTTTTGGCTTTCTTTCCCTTTGACTTTATTTCCTACATTCAAATTTTAAATGCTACACGAATAAAAATAGTAGACAAAAGTCATAATGACGAATAGGTCGTTACACGATAACATCGCTAGACAAGGATTCACTGTATATCCTAATAAACAAATCTTTTTTTTCAAAACAAGCTATTTGAACTGAATTCACTATGTTTTGGAAAAAATAGCTCGTGAACGTGCTTTTTGCACTGTTCTCAGTGTGAAAAGCACGTTTACACTCAATAACTCTCACTACATAGACACAAAATGGCAGATAGAATCATAAGGTCGTTACACGAATTGATCGTTAACCGATGACATCGCTAGACGAGGATACACTATATCTTAACGACAATCGTTAAAACCTCACTACAACTACACAAACTATACAAACTCACACACAAAACCCTAAAACTTAGTGTCATGATAATAATAAACCAAAGTCAAAAAATTCGCCATTACAGCATTTTTTTTCTTGTATAACCCCAGAGGGTGTTGTTGATTTTTTTTTTATCCCCCTCTAAAAATTTTCGTCAATCTTGTTGTTGTTGTTGTTGGCGCGTTATTTTCAAAACTTAATTACAAAAAGAAGCTGTCGTTTCATTAGAACGACGAACCGACTAACGCATCTGACGTTTCGCTTCAATATAAGATTAAAGTTTGCGTCATGGCTTCGCAATTAACACAGCGACAAGATAAATTCAATTACAAGACATGGTGGCGTTGCCCGTTCCAACCACTCGGCCTTTTCCACTCGTTATTTAGTCACCCCATTTTCTCAACACCTTTCAGTGGTTTTCTTTTGTGTGTGCTTACCTTTTGACTCGCTGCCTTTACCTAGCCACCCCAATCTTTCAGATGTTCATTTAACATTCTACTCAACCGATTGTCTTTCTTCTTAACAATTTATTATTAACAACTTTAGCAAAAATATAAAGCACATGTTCAATTGAACTTCATTCACACATCGTGTATTCACTTTTCCCCCTACGGTGTGCGTTTTTTTAATCTAAGTTTTAGATTCTAAAACGTGTTAAAAAGTAAATATTGAAAATTTTTTGAAACACATTTGTAAATAAGAACCCCCTCCTATAACGAGCTACTTCCACAACGAAAATTTCACACGAAAATTTTCAAGAGTAAAATTGCTCTTTCTACAAAACGAACACTGTTTAGTGATGCATTAGAGAAGCCGGTCGGCAGTTACTTGACAACTTTTGCAGTGATTTGTATCTCTGTGTGCACAACCTCTTCTCAAACAGTGGGGCTTCTCATGATAAACTATGGCCCCCCCAAAGTAAGTTAAAGGAAGAGGAAATGCATTGCTAAATTTTTTTTTTTTTTTACAAAATACAAGAGAAAACTTACGATTGTAAATCTTTGTAAACCATTGATTATTTACGTCCATAATATGAACTGTAAAACCCATACAGAAAATGTGTCAAACTGATTTTGCACGAATTAGCTAAAAATAAACATAATGCTGTTCATACAACGATTGTTTCCAATAACGAGGGTCCATATCCGCACCAATTAAACTTGTTGTCTGAGGCTCGACTGTATACTAAATATGTTACCGGCAATGTATAGAATCCAGGCATCCTATAAAATGCCAAGCCTGGTTTAGGCAATGTACGATGTTAGCACTGGGATAATTACATTATGTAAGAGCTTAAGTTTGATTTAAATTCAGGCGTAATTTATTCATAGAAAAACATGTTCACAACGAACCTAAACAGTTTTATACAAGATGTTATCACATGCTTTGTCAAAAGAGACTAGGTATTCTTTTTATAGAATGCCTAGTTTTCCTATAGAATGTCTGGATTCTATACATTGCCGGTAACATAGCTACTTTAATAATTTGCTAATTCAAGTCTCTCTACCTATAGGCTAGTTCCATTGGCTCAATTCAAGTTCAACTAATAGCTCGTTGGCTCAATTCAAATTAAACAGTTTTTCAATGTCACCATTGAAAAACGGGCTATTAATGGGTTTTTTACTAAAACAGGCTTTTTATAAAGCATAAAAAATTTCATCAAAACAACATTCACTTGACGTCAATTTTCATCGATTTCAAACAAACAGAATAATTGAATCCCACATTGTGTATCTTAATTCAAGAATTGAAGAGCTTCTTTTCAATACGCCTTATCTCTATTTTAATCATTTTTGAGATAAGAGGCTTTGACAACATCGCTGACTCCAAATTGTACTATCCCTGTATCCCTATGGGACGAAGACCAATAAAAAAAAAATAATAATAATAAATATGTTATTTTCAAGACTCAAAAACCACGTTTATATGCAAAGTCTATGGTCAAAAAACCTGTTTCCAGAAAAAAAAAAGTTTTTGGATTTAAGACGTTTTGGAAATGAGCTCTTCAACTGTAATCAAAAACACCAACAAATAAAAATGAAAAAACACAAAAAAAATTCAAATCCTTACATAAAACTGAAAAATAAGGGTGACCAAAATTTGCCAACATCTTTACAACCCTTTCTCCCGTTTATTTTTCTCCATAAAATAACGACAAAAAAAAAAGACATATAAAGTAGAAGCAGCAAAAAATAAAAATGGCTGAGTTGGCATGAAGGAACGAAGTTAATCCCTTTTATTCCACGGCTAGGTTTTTTTTTTTTTTTTTTTGATTTTCTTCTATGTACATTGGTGCAAAAGAGGGCTGTCTGCTTCGAGCACAAATTGTTATTGATTACCTAGCTAATAATGAAAACCCGGGCAGAAAACTCCTCCATCGCCAGTGGCGCCCTTTAAAATCCCGACATTACAAAGGGGGGAAAAGCAGGAGTCGATTTGGAAATCAGGGGGGGTTCCTTTTACTACAACTTCTTCCTTCCAAAAGCTCCATTACACATGTTGTTGTCGTCGTCGCCTTTCCAACATGTGGCTTCCGTAATAGTTGTAGTGATTTAACAACCGAGTCCACCTTATTACAACAACAGCAACAAATTCCAACTCCTACGCACTTTAACATGTACAAGCTACTAATTTGCGATTTAAGCCGCTTCGCCACTAACAACAACAGCAGCAGCAGCAACAACAACAACTGGTTATAATTAATTTTAAAAAACAAAAACAACCACTGTTCATTGAAATATGTTCATTTTAACTTTGCTTAAAGCAAATTACAATGGAATCCGGTTACTGTAATAACTTCGAGACTATTTGCTTTTTTGATAACAATAGCCGGCTGATGACATTAAACAATGAAAATAAAACATTAAAATAGTGTCTTTAGTGGGACTGACTGATAATGATAACAATAGCCGATTGGTAACATTATCCGTGATCACAATCACCGGATTCCACTGTATATGCACAATTAATTTTTATGGATGTTTTTTCGATTACGTGCCCGCCCCGTTTGTGGCGTTAGTTTGTAGGAGTTTTGTCATGTGTGATCGATCGTTGTATGATCATTTTGGTGAAAATCAACTTTTGAAAAATTAAATAACGGAGTTTAGGTTTATGATAACACGCCGCTGGTTTAGTTTAGTCAGTTTCAGTTTGAGCGTTTGCTCGGCCTTACGCCAGGAACTTGCCTAACCTAGTGGCTTGTCATCATAAACGAACTTCGATCGATCACACATGCCAAGTCCCAAAAACAGAGCTACTAACTAGCGCCACAAACGAGACGGGCATATAATCCAAAAGTGGCGTATCATGAAGTATTAGAAATTTGTACTGTTTTATACTAATTTTATACGTACTGCAGTATGCAAGCCAATCTAGCTACTGTTTATAATGCGATATTAAGTAGTTACTGTTTAAACTAATATCGTACAAATTTGTGACGTTTACCAGGTAAGCCTAATTAACAAAATTCGTGCGTTAAATAAAGTTAATTTTCACTTTCTTACAAAGTTAGAATGATAAAAAGTAAAAATTCACCGCACGAGCTTGGGGGGGGGGGGGAAAGGAGTGCCTGGTATTCTACAAATTCACGATAAAGCTGACAGCATTTGACATCTCACACTTCAGGAATCAAGCCTAATGAACCATAACAAAGTTCAAGGCTAGGTAACAGTTAATCAAGATTATCGAATAAATCCTCAGAAAATCCGAATATTCAGCTGGGTTAATCCTATGCCTTTATAAGTAGTTTCCTTTTAAATTTATTGTCAACGAGTCTTTGTTATGAAGAAAAAAAGAAAATGCATTGTTCGTGCACTATAGCTGACAGGCACTGAAATGAAAAGAAAGCAGATGGCCTCTATTTTGCAAATGACACTTTATGACGAAAAAAAATGGAACCCTTGTGACGTCACATGATTAACAAAAAAAAACAACAACCGCGAAACTGGATGAACCAAAGATGACACGTTAACTAAAAATTTGTTTGTAATTCTAATTAAAGGGCCCTGGTGTAAAAGGATGTGAAGTAACATTTTTGTCAATAACTGAAAAACTTGACTTGAAAGCATTTTCGAATACAGTATGTGTTAGGTGCAGTTCTACCCTCCCAACGCATATTTTTTAGCAAAACAATAATACATGCAAAAATATTAATGCAAGAAGTGTGAAGTAGCCCATAGACAAACAAAGCAAATTCAGATATTTTGAACTAGTTTTCCTCGAAATTGTGAATTTTTTTGGCTCTTTTACACCAGGCCATTCAATAAAATGTCACTAACATGAAAAACTACTCAAATAAAACTCATCAAAATTCTATTTGAACAAAACAGAATTAAATACATAAAAATTACGGATATTTAGTTCGAAAACCTCAGATGTCAAATATCAAGTGTTGCACCTATAAACAATCAACAACAAAAAAACAGGTTTCAAACAACATGTTTACCATGAATACAAAAAAATAAATAATAAAAACATAGCTCCCACTTAGTTTTCAGTTTATAACGAACCGATTTACGACTCACGTTGTCAAGTTACATCGACGCCAATTACAAAGAAATTTCAAAAAAGGAGGCATTATACTGTACCCTACTACACAACAAGAAAGACTACTAAAAGAAGAAGAAAAAAAAATGAAAAGAAAAGGAGAAAGAAGAAGAAGAAGAAAAAAAAGGTCGACAAATTCAAGTTGGCATTGATCCAAAATCCATCCTTTTCAACCTCAAAATGACAATCCAGATAATAAACTTTAAAAAAGAAGTCTCTTCAACACATTAACCAGTATATACCAAGGAACAAGGAAAATGAAAAACTCTTAGCCCTAAAAAAAAGCTACCCATGATTTAAAACCATAGCAGCATTTTTATGCATAATATTTTCCTTGTACTAAATTGATATTCTGCGCACATCATGTTAATACTGTTAACATTAACGCTCATAAATATAGGTGTATGTATATGTATAAATAAAAATAAACAGAAACCATATGCATAACCATGTTTTTCCAAAATCGTTTTCGTGACCACAAAGCATCCCCCATAAAAATTAAACCACCTTTCATGGTTATAAGAGCAAGATCGGTGTTGCAGATAATAAAACGGTTGCGATGTTTTAGTGTAGGTCAACCACCTTTTCACCTTGCTGATGACTTGGCAATTTCATGCTTACCTTAATAACCACACACACACACCACACAATATATAAATATATTTCATTTTTCATTCCTTCCCCCAACCGAAAAGAACAGAGTACGGAATTTTCTTACCTGCAAAAAAGAAATAAAACATTTATTAGTAAACTTGATCATCACGTTTTTATCACTTAAAAGAAATGCGTGAAAATCAGAGCTGAGTCACAAATTACCAACAACTTGATTAATTCACATAACTAGTTATAGTGAGAGTTAAATTAATGTTGAATCAATAAAATTAACGTTCAACTCAATGATCAGTGATTTAATGTATACATGCTAATGATACACTAACCAAATGGGTAGATTGGAAAATATGTATACCCGATTAACAGTAGGCCCTATTAGTGATTTTAAATTAAAGTACAGGTAATATACTAAACTGGCCACTAATGTTAGCATTAGTAAGTGATATAAAGATTACTGAAAACAAACTACTTAATAGTAGCCTATATTATGATGTTAAGCTAACCGAATTGATTGAATCGGTAATGTCATAATTGATGAGTATTATTAAAGCTCTTTCTTGTCAGTAATGTTAAAATTCATGAGTAGTAATACAAAAAAGTATATCCAATTCACAACAATGTAGCCTATATACTTGTGAAGAGTAAAAATAACGCTGTACAAATGGTCTATCGATACAGACATCGCTAAAGCTTATGACACTAATATATAATAACTGGTTTTAAAGAATAATAATTATTATTATTTTTATTGCAATCCAGAGAATCTAAATATAAGAATATCAGAAAATTATCTAACATATAATAAATGGTTACATACACTTTTTTTAAATATTTTAAAATGCTGAACGAATAATAATAATGTTTCATTAATACTAACAAAAATCTAGCTCTCTGCCTGGAACGCTTGAAATTCACGAGGTATATACATCACCATAACAACCCGATTCTAAACAGTGAGATGAATTAAAGTTACAACAAAATATTCTCGTGAGAGATGTGTATGTTGTACGTAACCATAACATAAATGTAAACAGTGAGTGACTAATGAGTTTAAGTGACATCATAACAATGATATACGTTTTTCTCCGTCATTATTAACGGGTTCAGTTCAAGTGTCATACATTAATACTATAACAATGCAGGTGGTGTGAACCATGTTAAACGTTGGTAATTGTGTATAAAACACGCAATAAACTGCGTTCAAACGCAGAAAATGCAACGGGTATTTTGGAATATATTACACACGCAGATGTTTTATAACGGTTTACATCGTCGTGCAACGGAGTGTAACGCTGCGTTAAAAAGGAGATAAGCGTTTATACATTACGCAGATAACGTAACAGTAGCCTATCAGATCGTGTTATCGCCGCACGTGAAACTATAGACCTCCTGCCCAGCCTACCTTTCTCCTACGAATTTATGAAGGGTTACAATATGTAGAAACGCCAAAACATACAAAATAAGTTATTGTTGATAATAAAGTTAACAATAACTGTGGTAAAACATACAGTAGTACTGTATATCAGTCATGTATAACAGTACTGTATATCAAATTCGTTGTCTTTTGCTTTAAATTTTCCCAAAATTAGACATAACTTTTTCGGACAAGGAAATATGCGTTGCGTTGCAAGTCTCTGAAGAAATTCCAAATTAACAATTATCGCTGATACAAATAGTTATATCCTCATTTTGTTTTTAATTCCCCAAAAAAGTCGTAACTGATGATGACATCGTGGGTTTTAACAACCACTCCCTATATTAGAAGCCCTCAACGCCAAGTGCAAAACCCCTTCCACCACCACCAACTTCATTACTCTCTCGACCCCGACCTCGTTCGGGGCGGGTCACGTGATCAGCGCCTGCTGGTGTCCCCCTTTTTTTTTCTCTCGTTCCTATGAAAGGGGGGGTTTTGCAACCCAGAATAGTAGGCAGAGAAGAGAGGATTGAGGGTTCTAACACTCGGAATCGAACCTTCTCTATCCATCCCTAGGGTGGACGTCGGTCGTCGCCGGTCGGTCGCCACCAATCGATGAGGACTTTTGGGACAGAGTGATCGCTGCTGTTTGTTACCCAACCGTGACCAACTAGTGCTGGATTATTGGCCCATTTGTCAGGACGCAGACGACGCCCAGCTGCGATGGCGCGCGTTGTCATAGCAACTCTTAGTATGGTACGCCGCACGCGTCACCATACACCAAACCCATCCATCGCTCTAATAAAAATGTTTTTTCTCCCCTTCTTCTTCTGTAATTCTGATATACTGAATCTAATTTTTATTCTCTGATTCTGATATAAAATTCTTTTCTGTGAATATGTTAGAATTTCTATTCGCCAATTATAAACAATATATATATATATTGTGTATTGTGATTGTTATACGCATAATCGTA
>JAQIWH010003338.1:0-20369 GCA_034695005.1 Cryptops parisi | reverse complement strand
TCACTATATTCTGTATATGTTAATTTCCTTATATCACATCTCAATTATTTAATTTTTGTCCTGTATTTTATTACATGATAATAAACAACTTGAAATTGAAATGAAAAAATGAATGAATGGAATAACATGCCTTACGAGATCAGATCCGCCATATATCATTGCTCAAAGCAACAATGTATTAACAATTGCTCCCACTTCAATATGATAACCACTGAACACTTTTTGGATCATCAAGGTACTTAAAGTAGCTTTAACCTTGTTTTTATCCATTTAAGTATTTTGACTTCCTTTTTGATAATAATTTCTTTTTGTATTGTAGGCCTACATTATTTGATCCGTTGATTGTTTTATATTTTTCATGTTTGTATGTTTTTTACCCCTTGTGGGTGCGCATCTTAAATAAATAAATAAATAAATATCCTACAGGTATACATATATTTTGTAGATATACTTATATTATATATAGATATACTTATATTTTGTGTTCATATATTTTGTAGTTGCATTTTAGGTATTCTGTGTTGAACTATAATCAATACTATTGATCTCGTTTGGATTGTTTTAAGAAAAATAAAAAAATAAAATACAATAAAAAAAACTTATGTACATACGTAATGCACTAAAATACATTTCTGATTTCTGCTTGTTTCGATTTATGCGAATTAAAATTTATGTAATTTTTGAGTAATTCGGTATTCAATTTATGCATGTTTTGTGTAATTCCATTTTTGATTTCTGCAATTTTTGATTTATTTATTCACTATAAATAAATCGGGTTTACTAACTTTATTTATAGTAAATTTATGAAATAAACTAAATTTATTTTATAAATAAATAATTAATTAATAAATTTAGACTACCTGAAATGAGATATAGTGATATGGATAATCGGTATCCATTTAATTCATTTGCGATGTGGAACGATATGCCCGTTAGATTAAGAAAATGTATTGGAGTCAACCAACTGTCTGCTTCTGGAAAAAAAACCGCATTAAGCAGCAAATTTATTCGTATGTTAATAATTGTTTGTAATTTTTTGTTATACAATTGTATTCCTTTTGCACTAATATGTTTTTTATGGTTATCCAAACCAATTTTTTTTTATTGTATTGTATTTCTTTTTGTATTGATATCTATTGTGGAAAATTTGTTTTTCTGTGATATTGTAGTCTATCTGACTGGGAAATAAAAACAAACAAACAAACTAGTAAAAAACCAGTCAATCAACGAGCACATAGCTAGCCAGAGTCGCGTTTCCCATCAATGAGACGAAGCGACACGATGTTGAATGCGACGCGAAGTTGCATGCAGAATGCTTACGAATGCGCAACATCGCAACCAAATTACATCGTGTTGCCGTGACGAGGAACGCGCCTCTGGGCTAGTCAAAAAGCCTGTTGAATGCTCTCTACTCTCTTTAATTTGAAAATACTAACTTTGAAATTTCGCGCTGTTCACTCTTTTCGGTGCTCTGAGCCAACGATGTTTGTAATCGGGTGTCATGTAACCATGGCATAACACTATCGGTACGTCATGATGTAACGAGGCGATAGTGGTACGTCATGATGTAACTTAGCAAATTATTATAGGTAATATATGCGATTTTTTTTCACATTTGAGTAAATGCGGATTTTTATTTATGGGAAGGGCCTATGCAGTTCTCGTTTTATGCGGTTTTTCTTTTTTCGGTACATTGGACTTTACAGTATATTCTCATAAACGACAGTAGATGGCAGTACATGTATACGTTAAATTTCCAGCTCACAAACTTACTCTCAAGTGAAGCTAATATAAAGAGTATACAAATGACCTAGAAGCATTTTCGAATGTGTTATGTGCAGTTTCACTTTTTTAAAACATAAATTTTGAGCAAAACATGAACAATATGTGAAAAAAGATTAGTTCAAGTGTTAATTGAGAATTAACTTTTTATTACACCCAAATGTTGGTGCAGTAGCCAACAAAACGAGTTACAGGCTACTACAAAACCTTCGCCGACTAATCACTGCAGTTTTTTATTCATTCATTAATTAAAACGATTGCGAAAGAAAAGTTAATCCACTCCAAATAAAAATCAATTTTTGAAGATTAAAAAAAAATTGATATATCAATTACTTTCTACTTTAAAATATTTAGTAAATAATTTATTAGAAAATAAAAAACCAACCAATTTTAAATAAAGTAATAACTCAAAACTACAGTACACTTGATGTAGAAATTCAACGGAATCTCGAACTTTTAGAAAAAATTAAACCAAGTTTAAATAATTTAGCTAAAATTATTTTCATTGCAAATTCCGAAGAAAAAAAATCTTATAAAATATTGATGAATTATTCAGTTTTCATGCGCAACGAATGAAATTTTTAGAGAAGCAAAGGAGAAACAGAAGAAAAAAAAACAATAACCTAAAAGAAAAACTGAGTATGAAGCAAAACTTTGTAACATGTGGAAGAATAGATTTTCTTTTTATTCCATACTGTGCAATTGGAAAACCGAAAATTGAGTCATAAATAATTCAAGAACATTAAAATAACCGAAGCCATTTCTTACTTCAGCGTGACTGAACTTTTAGAAAACATCTTTCACGTAACGAATTATACTGTACAAATATACTACGAATATTTACTATTCAAACACGAACATTAATCAAAGTGAAAACATTTTTTTTCCTCAATGTGTATTTTGCCATTCTCGACCCAAAAACTTCGTAGAACCTAAAATAAACCTAGGAGAACCAACTTAATTGGTTCTGAACAAAATAAACAACACCGTACCCCGAAGAGCAATATCCCTTTCTGTAAACCTATTTACACTATAAAGTTTAAGGGGTATTTTTTCCTCTGAATTTCTTATACACCAAATATTTTACAGTTTTTGTAAGTTAAACGTGTATCAATTTGAAAATACACTACAAAAAACCCAAAGGTTTCATTTAGGAAGCTTTATTTTGAAGTAATGTTGGTAAAATAACGTAAAAACGTAAAATAACGTAACATATTTACTAAATGCAGTCTTGGTACAGGAGCTATTGACTGTTGACAAATATTTGTTGATTTTAAAATTTGTTGAAATAATCGTTGAAATTTTTCAACGATTCGCGATGAAAAACATTCTCTCAGATGCTCGTTATTAGAGAAAATATTTCGCTATTATGCGATTTGGTGCAGCGGCGAACCATTAACTGAATCAAAAGTCACAGTCAAAGTCACGAAAAGTCAGTTTTTTAAGAAGAGCATTATATTAGATATCAAAAAATACACATACTGAGAAATGTTAAGAGTGAGGCTTGGGTAACAAAACGAGTGAATTCACAAAGTAATTGCAATTGATTCTATATTCGTCAGTTTTTCTGAAATAAATTAATGACAGATATAAGAAGTTCTACTGTATTGACATTTCTTATTAACTATGTAAATGTCAGTGTCCAGTCACCTCCTAAGTCGCTCAATAACATTTTTCATCAAAATAGTAAAAATAACCAATGTTTCAAACATAGCAAATGTTTTAAAGAATGCATACGTTTTTTTCTCTTCTTAAATTGACATTAGGTTACTACACATTAATCACCATTAGTGTTTAATAAAAAAAAAGTCCTATCTTGTTCATCAACAAGTTTATTACTGTCTTATCAAATTAAAACCGATTGCACAGCGTTGAAATAGGTTGTTTGTTTTTTCTTCAAACCTTTGGAATTTCCACTCAGTTTAGCTTTACTTTTTGTCTATTGTCTAGTGGTGTGCATGGCTCCACAAAAAAAAATATACAAAATCGCAATGTTGAGGAGGGGGGGGGAGATGAATCAGGAGATCATTGAAAGCGAGTAAATTACAAGAGCAAATTAACTTATTGCTTCTAGGATCCTGCTGCAGGCTTAAGACTCCCATCAGGGAAGCTAAATCATTAACGAAATCACCTTGCTACTAAAACTCATCAAGGATTGCTATATAACAAACGATTGAAAACTTCCACAACCCACCCATAGTGTGGCATAAAATTTAATTAGAAACCTACACGTAAAAATTGTTGTTGTGTTGTTGTTCGTCGCCAAATAAATTGAAACAAATGCGCAAACATCTTCGATAAGCAAAGAACGCAATGTTGAGTAGTGAATTGAACATTTTAGGAATCTTGTTTCCATGGTTACAAGTGAACTTAGTCTTCAAGTAATGCGAGGGTTAAATTTTGCTGACACGTCGCATAGATACAAATCGTGTATATAAAAATATCTATACAAATGAATGACTACTGTATAGCAGATAATTTCTGCGTAAAAGCCAGAATTTGCGCCAAATAGAGCGTGCACAGTGTACATTATGTAAAGCAGAAGATAGAAGAGCGTTGTCATTTGTGGAATCAAATCTTATGACAGCGAAATTTTCTCGTTTATAACGAAAATCTGAAGATTTCCCTCGTCGCATAATAACAAAATCGCATATACGAAGATCGTTCATACGAAAAAGTGCCAAGGGTTGTAAAAAATTTATTTCAACATCAAATTACACAAACTCTACATAATTTTGTTGTTGACACGTAACAAAATTAATAATATTGTAATTATTATCTCATTGTAATATTAGGTAATGGATACCGCTTTTGAAAATCTTTGGGTTCAGTGATCGGAACCAATGTGTGACACCTCGTTTGATATACCGTCCGAAAAATGTCCACATCTTTGTTCCGCTTAAGAAAGCTATGGTGGTCGCCTCTCTGCCTCGGACGACGATGTCAAATGCGGTGTCACACAATGAATCTCGGGACCCAGAATTCTTCTACAACAGTATCCAGTACTTAATATCACAATGGAATATGTGTCTACAAACTCATGTAGAGTACCGTATGTTGAACTAAACATTTTACGACGTTTGACACCTTTTCATTTGAACGCTCCTTATACAACGTTCTCATAATTTGAGAATTTCTTGTATTTTAGTAGAGAATTAATTTACGACAAATTCAAAAAAACAACACCTACTTCGTAATTAAATAAAAAAAATCTTCATCTTAGTACATTTTTGTCGATATTTTCTCGTTTTCATTACCACATTATTGTATCCACTTTAATTTGCATAAGTGTAAAAGGGAGAAACAATTTTTAAACAAGAAACGAGAAAAAACGTACCCATATTAGTGAATTTCCACATGAATACTTTAACACAATATAAATTGGTTGGAGTTAATTACACGTGATTAACAACCACCAGTCGTAATTTGTCACCTAGCAACAACGCAATGATGAAACGACACTTCTTACACAACGTCAAGACACCCCTCTCTAAAAAAACACAACTCAAACATCCCCAACTTGCTAACTTAATTAATGGAATAGACATTCTTAATGCTTGATTAGGAAATTATTATAGAGGGGGTTGAATTTGACAATGACAGGGGGATGATAAAAAAAATTATCTTTGACTCTGAGTAGTAACATACATACATACAAAAAAAAATTCACCCAACCATTCGATACGTGCAAAAAATCGAAAATAAAGATGAACAATAACAAAAGCAAGCAATTCTATGGTTCTTCCAATGGCAGTGGTGGTGGTGAACTATGACCTTCACATACAATAGCGAGAGGTTTAGGAATCAATGCACAAGACAGGGAAAAGAGAGAGAGAGTGTGTTTGTATGTATGTGTGTATGTGTGTGTGTGTGTGTACGGGAGGGGAGTGTATGTGTGTGCTCCCCTGTTGTTGTCATATAGATATTTATTATAAAAATCAGCTATATCATCCCGGCAACTCCCAACAAAAGATTCCCTGTGCATCGTGAAAGCGTATTAAAGCAAAGGAAATCCCCGTTAAATTCGTTTTCTGCATTATAAACTAATCGTCATAAAAAAGATTATACGAAGTATTGTATTTTTCTCAAGTTGTTTACTCTGTTCAGTATTAAATCTGTGAAAGCGATGCAATAGCATATGTCGAAGTCGTAGGTACCTGCAATTGACACAATTCATTTTCATTTGTTTTAAAAACGGTTATAAGACCAATTTGTTTTTTGAATATACCGTATAAGCTACTGTATTTAGTATACTCTATCCCAAATTAGCTGGCACAGAATTTGCTTGAGGCAGCCAAGGGGCGAGCTAGGTGATCACTATCTCAATGCGTGTACGTTCGTCAACCATTGGCTGATTCATCTCGCTGCCTCCAATTCTGTGCCAGCTAATTTGGGATAGAGTATATATAAAACAAGTTGCCTAAGTGTTCCACCCCCTAATAACGTTTTATCTGTTTGTATGAAAATTCTGATTAAACTATCGTAATGTATAGCGTCATGGGCAATTCAATGGAGTTACCGGAAGTGAGGATAGTTCATTTCCAAGGTCATCCAATTATTAACTTCCTTAATATGCATCTCAGACTCCATATGTGTTTTAAAAAGATAAAGGTATTCACGAAATAATGCCAGCGCACGAAAAATATTCAAAATTGACATATTGAAACAAAGGTTATCGATTCAAGAACGGTATAGCAGGGAAGCAAACAGGGGCAGCTGCAACAAACATGGCCTTCAAGCAGTTGCCCCTGCTTTGCTTCCCTGACATACTGGTATATAAGTTCGTTTCAACGTGTCGATTTTTGATATGTTTCGTGCCCACGCGCGTTGGCATTATTTCGTGAATAATTTCATCTTTCTAAATCATATATTGGGTCTAGGGTGCATATTAAGAAAGTTAATAATTGAATGGTCTTTAAAATAAATTTCGAATTCACTGTCCATAATTGCATTGGATTGCCCATGGCCAATATACATTACGATGGTTCAATCAAAATTTTCATACATACAAATCGTGCTATCAGTTTATAACACGCTATCTGTTTTCCGTACTGTCTCCATGCTAATGACTACCACTTTCAACACTTACTATGAGATCATCATGCTTTTCATACACCAAAATATTTCTGTGTCAAATTTTACTGAACTACGTCAATTAGGTAGTTATAAGAAAGTAAGCGCTAGCTAATAATATTCTGACCACGTTCAGTCTTATTCAGTATGCTATTTCTTTATTCAGTATTCACACTAGTTATTTATAAACTTGCCACAATTCTTGTCAAACATTTCTGCAATCAAATCCCTATAGTTATCCTAAACTTTATTATTAAAATTAATCATATTAACCACTTAAGATACTAATCACTAGATAATCGTTTTATTTTAACCGTACCCCCAATTTTAAGTTCTTTATTACAAGCATAATTATCGTCATCATCACCGAACGCACCTGCAATGTTTCTCACACAAAAATTAGCAGATTGTTCAATCAAATCACTCATCGATATTTAAAACGATAAAAAATAACGAAATGAGGAAATTAATGTAAAACACTCGAGCACCATTTTGAAGATGTTGTACTAAACACATTCTTTGAAAGTAGATGACAGTACATTAAAAGTGAAAGAGCGAAAAACAGATATCCCAGATCCCATTCGTTCTGATGCAATGAAACGAGATGAAAATTTCTGATAAAACAAGTTAATGGGGCTAAGAATACAGTAGACAATGTACTAAGTGCTGTGGCTTGCCTTTCAATGCGAATGGAAACAAAGATAAGAGACCTCAGTGTGGATGGTGGCGAAAGTGCTTTAGTCGCTTCTACTTTTATTCTTTATGGTTTCACTTTTACAGGAAATATTCTTCAACTTTATCAACAACAACAACAAGCAAAAAGTAAAAGAAAATGACTTTGTGGCTCAAGAAAAGTTCCGAGTTTGTTTTTCCGAAAAAATCCGGCAAAATAGGATAAAGAGAAAAAAAAAAAGAAAATTAAATCGGAACTTGACGCGAAAAAGGAAATTTCGATCGAAAAGGAGATGATGCTGGCACGGTTTTTATATATAAAATATTATATATTTTACTTTTTCTTTCACACACTTTCAACTTTTCTGTTTCAATGCGTTTATATAGCGTTATCGGAAAACTATGAAGGGTTTTTCTTTTTTTAATAGAATTTCAATTCTTTTAGCCTCGGAAACTGAACGATCGGTTCAAGAACTTGCAAGTGTTTGACATCCCACCAGTAAACACGCTAGTTCGATAACAGAACAAAAATTTGGTTGAAAAATATCCATTATCATCACCACCTTGCGGAAAGTGTAGAGCAGATGGGAAGTACAAAACCGATAAGAATATATCGATATACTGTATATATATTTTCTTTCTAAACAAAATGATTTTTTTTGTACTTTCTGATAAACTGAGAGCCCCACTTATGGCGCTACTTGCTTGCACTCGGGTTAAGGTTAGGTTAGTTAAACAACCAAATAACGTATTAAATGTATAATTAATGAATTTAATGAATCAGTAATGATCTTGTTTATCTACCCTATCCACCGAACCAATAGTCATAAATAGAAGTTAGGCTTAACTTCTATTCCCGTGCAATAACAATCTATAACCCAAGTATAAACAAGCAGCGCCACAAGCGGGGTTCTCGGTTAATTAGGAAGTACACTATTTTCTATTGTTATAGATAAAACTTCGATCTAACTCATGTCTTAAGTTTTCCTTACAAACAAAAGCACCACATAATGTAAATTCAATCGACAAAAATAATTGATATTTTGCATTCGATCAAAAATTAATCAATCTTGTAACGTTAAGTGGAAGCTGAATAAACACGAGAACCCCCCAAAAAATGTTCGTTTCAAATTTCATTATTATACTAACCCAGTCTTTCGGACCAAACAGACAAGACAAAATGCTTCGTCAAACTCTTAGCGTAATGGAACGCATGCGCATCTCATCAATAAGGACAGCAGCCATTCGTGCATGCTTGTGACGTCATCAGTGGTGACGGTCCATTAAATCTTGTTGCCAGTGATCCGTATACTTCACTCGAAAAGTGGATGCAATTCGAGCGTTAGACGTAAAAAAAAATTCATCATCAATTTAAGAAAATGATGTTAAAAATATACCCTCCCTCTCAAAAACAATTTTTGAGTAGTTTAAAAAAGAACAACACAGACTGAACTTTTTGTTGAATCCTGACTTTGGTTTTTCAAATGGAGAGAAAAGTTGCCCAATTCGTCGTCTTCTTTGTATGCTTGCTGACATTCCAACTGAGTTGTCCAGAAGGTAAGAAATAGTTTGGTTAACTTTTTATATGTATTAATAACTACATTAAGAAACTATTCAAGATTAAGAAAAATGTAATGTTGATATCAAATTTCAAACGAATGCAAATTCCGATTGATTTTTTATTTTTGGATATCTTTCAGAGGTCTGTTGTGAACAAATTATACAGTCGTATTATACATGCAAATTTTTTATATGCGATGTTGCTAATATGCGATAATAGAAATTTAAGGTTTCTCGTGATATGTAAAAAAAAAAAGATTGATATGAGTTTTTTGCGATGATGTGGGGGTGGTGAAAAACATTGTTTGAATATTGTTTGATGGAGTTTTGCCACTTCATGGAAATTCCGAAATATGTGAAAATCATAAATATCTTCGAGAAACGTAAATATCTTCGCACAAATCGAGATAGTAAAACTCCAAATATTATTCTTTATATTTGAAAATTTTGCAGGAGAATAGTTTATGTATGCGAGTACCAGTACCTTACATGTGATTTCGCTAGTATGCGAAAAAAATCTTTTCAAATGTTTATTATAAATAATATATGTTATCTATAACACTTATGTATAACCCTTATGTTATACGCATGAACTTTCGCTGATATGCGCTTTTGTGGGGCGGTGCACAAGTAATACGAATTTTCTGTTACTTATTTTGCTATTTTATAACAGTTTTCATATAGCCTACAAGCGGCTCAATTTATGCGAGTTATTTTGCAGAGGAGTTAATTGTGGAGGATTAACGTAACCCTCGAGTAAACTGTGTCTGTACAATTTTATTGTTCCCAAGTACTTATTTCTCAACGGTATCTCATTTCATATATCAACTTTCTCATCATCAGATTCCCTACTTGGTTTTCCACGTTTTCTAGCTTTTGTCCAATTGAACATTCTTTTTTTGTTTTCCAGTGACGGGTCCTACTTTATCCAGACGACATTGTGCGGATCTGTGGACCCATTTCAACATCCGGACGTCCGGTCGTTACGAAATCGATCCGGATGATGACGGTGGTTCAATTCCTTTTATCGTTTATTGTGACATGGGCGAGGGAGTGGATATTAGAAAGGTAATCATCTTTTCTTACAACCGTCATTCAATGTAATAATACATCGTACAACAGCTTTCCAAACTAATAAACAACAAACTCTCAATTTTAGTTGTTACAACATGCTCTTTCACTTAATGGCATACTATTATACTATACTGTATGTTCTCTGTACAGCATCCCTACTTTTATTATTGCTGTAATCTTCGTTCACACTTTCACAACGATTTCAAGTACTTTTTTAATCGAAATCATTTGGCCACAATCTTTTTAACCTAACCTAACCTAACCTAACCTAACTAACTAACTAACCTAACCTTATTACTTAATCTAACCTAACTAACCTACCTATATTTACACTCGCATTCGAGATTGAAATATTGGCTGTTAAAATATTATGGCCAGTGGATGCGGACAAATGATTGCGATTAAAACACCAGACATTGCTGAAGTTGGTTTATATTGTGGAAACTTCGATATATGCGACTTTCCATTGCAACCTGTACTAATCCTTTAGAGATATAATGTACATTGGTAATTCTCGATTTCTGTGAGAGATTTATGTTCCTCAATAAATGAAAATATCGCATATATATTGATATTTTCACGGAATAGCCAACTTCTTCATTTTGTTGTTTTTGCACAGTTGCATAACAGCAAACTTCTCACATACAGTACATACATGTCGCGCGTGCAAAGATTAATCGACGCATTATACACATAGACGTGCAGGTAGTCTAAATAGTTATGCGAGAATTAAGTTATGAGTAAACATTGAATAAATCTAAAATACTTGTAGCATATATCGAATTCTGAAATTTCCTGAGTACTGTAATTTTTCTCGTCGCATAATAACAAACTCGCACACGAGGAATTTGCATGAAGACTCTTTGTAGTTGACATTTTAGTTAGACTATTGTAGATATTGAACCAGTGATTGTTTTAGGAGACCTGTAAGACACTGTGTCAGTAACGATCCTCACTAAAAACGTTCATTTAAGCTTGACAAAAACATCCAAAAGGATAGGTTACAAAGCGTTAACCATAAGGTTACTTTTTTTTTCGAAAACGTTATTAATGATCCACTTCTCCATCACCACGACGTTGTATTTTATACCGACGTTTCCATTTACAAAGTTAAATTCAATCAGCTTTGCAACAATTGTGATATTAAGAAACTAACTTTTATCTAAAACACGAACGTCGAAAAGCTATTCACGTGAACCATGGTTACAACAACTAATAATTCACTCAAGATAATACAATACTCAGCAATAACTTTTGTCAATCAGGCAAGATTTGTTTTATTACACCCTTTATTTTAGCTTCACTTGTGAGTGAGCTGGGAACTGAACGTATATACTGCCATCTACAGTACAGTCGTTTAGGAGATTAAACTGTATAGTCCAATGTACCAAAAAACGCATAAAGCAAGAACCGCAGAAGTCCAATGTAAAAAAATCTCATATATAAATAAATAAATAAATAAATCCAAAACTGCAATAATCGAAAGTGAAATTACTCAAAACTCGCATAAATCAAATATCGTATTACTCAACGATCAAAAAAATTTAATTTCGCGTTAATCGAACTTTGAATAAATTTAAACGTGTAAAAATCAAAAATAGAATTACTCAAAACACACATGAATTGAATATCAAAATTACTCAGATGTTGCATAAGTTTTAACTCGCATAAATCGAAACAAGCAGAAATCAAAAATGTATTTTTTGCATTATGTATTTGTAAACAAGCAGTATATCTGTATATGACAGTAAACTATATAAAGAGTATGCTCAAAAAGAATTTTTAATGTACAAATAAAAATACATAATACAAATATAAATGAGTCCTCGATATATGCTAGTTTATAACAGATAATATACATTATAACAAATTCGGTAATATGCAATATTCTGCCAGATGTTATAATGAAATCATTTCGTTATCATACGACAGTGTGCAGTGGTGTGCAAATTACTGAACATTGACAGTTTGCCACTTCCTAATAACTTATAACTTTCATATATGCGATTTTAGACTTATGCGAGGTTTACGAGTAATTGAGCACCTATATGTATAAGCTCGGATAATAAAACGACTGAACTAAATTTATCACATACATCGTGTTATTAAATTTTACAAATATGGAATATGCTGACGTAAATGTAAATGCGCTTTATACTTGAAAAAAAAAGTAGTGTATTAATGATTTGATACAAAAATCGATTATTTTTTATTCATCTCCCGATTTTCTTTTCTTCGGCCATGATTTTGAAACAAAAACAGCCAAAGCCATTTTCGTTAATGTGCACCTGACACCTATTTCAGTGGCAATGAAAAATTAGTGCTTTGGAGAAATTTGATGTAATAGATGTTTAACCTTGCAACCTGCACATTATTTAAGCACGCGCGAGAGAAATTGATTTTTTTCAAACTTGTCAAGTTGATAAATAATGTACAATTTTTTTTTAATATTTTTATGCAACATTATACATATATTAAGGGGCTTCAAAATTTTAAGCTAAAAAGTTTAAGCTCGTTAGATTTGATTGAACAAAGCGGAACGCTTAGACTTGACCAACTGCTTCCAGACACAAACAAAATAATCGCTGGTAAAGTTATCGTAATTTTACGTTGATAACCCGCACCTCAATATATGACACAGATACTTTACAGACGCGAGAACAGTGTTTCTGAGCATTTTACACTCTATACATTTTACATGTTTTGTATGTATGTAAAATAACATCACAATATCATTGATTGCTCACGATATGTTTAGTCATGCGCTTATTAAAATGAAAGCAATTGTTAATTCAGCGAAATCTTGAATATTCGTAAATAGTGCAACGTATCTCAGATGAGAGAGCGTTCCAAACCTTCACAGTGTTAAAGGAGAACTGCTTTATTCGCCAAGTGGATATAAGTTCTGTACTCTCAACAACAAATAACGTGTTTTTCGTGTAGGCTATCTGGATCGTCATTGAAAAACTCTAGTCGTTGAAATCGTCATTAAAACGCTATAGTGATGACAAATTGTTTATTCGATCGATTCGTTTCATGCAATATTTTTAGTAGGCCTAATACTAAATCGGTTTCCCTTCTTAGCAGTACAGATTCAAGTTACATTAGAAGTCGTCTCGTCTCCAAAAACAATTGTTTTCATTTATTGAACAAGTACATTACAAATACTTTTTAAGAATAAGCTTTATATAAGTTTTCGCTTTATGCAAATTTAGATTTATGCAATCCTTGAGAAAATTGGCATTCGATTTATGCGATATTTGAGTTGTTCCATTTTTGATTTCTGCAATTTTTGATTCGATTTCTGCGGTTTTTTTGTTACATTGGACTTAAAGCGGTTCTCGCTTTATGCAATTTTTGGTGCAGTGTATATTATTATAAACTGGGAATTGAACGTATACTGCCATCTACGGGTGTAGATGGCAGTATACGTTCAATTCCCAGCTCAATCACTCACAAACTCACGGACTCGTAAACTATAATAAATTCACAAGTGAAGCTAATATTAAGCGTATACAAATAACATTTACTTTCAGGAAATGTAACCTACATGTTATTTCAACTAAAAATATCGATAGCGTAGACAGGGTTAAAATTTCGTACACGAAATCGGTACCAGAAATCTTCGATATATCCTTAAGTTCCATATATGCGATTTTACTGTCATGCGACAAGAGAAATCTAATCAGATACTGGTTATAAGCAAACATATTTTGCTACTATGTTACCGTACGATTCTGTGAATTAATGCACAGTGACAACTAAATCATATTAAAAATCGTGTATAACACGACTATTAATAGTTGTATATCTAAAACGTTCATTAAAGTTGTAATACAAATTTGATATAACAAGTTTTATATCGAATCTTTACGTTACAGTGACAAGTTACCGATGCACGAATGAGTTGAAGAGATTCGGACAAATATAATGATAAGGCACATTTTTTAAATTGTTTACGAGAGCCGTTTTTCTGATGAGAAACTCCATAGAGTACCATACTGAGCAAACATGGTGATTTTTTATATTATGCTGCTATGTTCTGGAAAATCTAGAAAGCGGTAAAGTAGCAAGCTATAAACAGTATTTTTACAGTTTGATGTAAAAATGTCATTTTTTAAGAGAAAAAAAGTGTGGCTTATCATTCTTATTGCCCGGAGCCGTTCAGATATATTCTATATAACTTTCACGTAATTCATCTTTACCACAAAGGAACTGTTCTTTTTTGACACCACCTGGTATAGTAGAAAAGTTAAAGATCTTCGCTACAGAGTTTATAGTCCTTAACGTATTGTATTTTATGTTACCAGGTGGTGACTGTAGTCCATCATGACTCGGAGGAGACAACTACCGTGAAGGGAAAAGAAGCTCCAGGGTCATATGCACGCAATGTGACATATGATGGGGCCAGTGAAACCCAGGTGGTAGCCCTTATCGATGCCTCAACCCATTGCGAGCAATATATCAAATGGCGTTGTAAAGGGGCAGTATTCGCATTTTGGTATCCACCTGAGACTGACACATGGTAAGATAACACTAACCAAAATTTTATTTATAAACAGGGCCGAGCAATAAAGATATAACACGGAGATGTAACGCAACGCTGGTTTATGTACACGTGCATATAAATATATTTATTTTTTTTTTTTTGAATATATGAAATAAGTTTCTATAAAGAGAAACTGTGCACACACACGAGAAAAAGTTTGTTTTTTTTAGCGTTAAACTGTCTGGAAGTTAATTCCTTTCGCAAATTATTTTGGGGTCTACTGGAAAAACCTTGCAAACTTCATATATGTTGGAAAGCTGCGTTAATTATTTTGGAACGGAAATTAAAGAGAACGACCTCCCACGTGTTGTGTGTATGTGTGTTCGCATGTTCCTTTCATAATAGCAAGAAGCTACTGATAGGAACTGATAAAGAGCAAAACAGAATTAAGCCGGAGTTAGTCCACCAACGAAATTGAAATTTCGAGCCTTCCAGCAATATGTGTATAGAGGGTGGCGCCAAAAAATTGGTGACTAACGTTTAACTTAAAAAATCAAAACACATAGAACTTTTAAAGTAATATATAGTCTTTGTTTACAGATTTAAATAGAAATATTTTTTGTGGTATTTGTATAGTTTCATTGTTCTCCGTACAGTTAGTAAATTAGATACTAAGCATTTTTTAAGTTGTTAGTTCAAACGAAATTTAAAAAAACAAACAATTTTTTAACACAAGCTATAAACTGTAAATTCTATCTAAAACAAATTACCACCAGTTTCAATTTGATGTTTTGCCAATGTAAACGTTAATTGAATGGAGTAGCTCTACATTATTTAAAAATAACAGATGACTCGGCATTAAATTTAACCGATCATCGACTTTATAGTTAACGGTTTTTAAAAGTTTATTTTTATTGATTCTATATAGAGATTATTTACTGAATGTGAAAATATTTTTCACCAATTTGTCCCAACTTGTTTTGAGGTTACTTTGCTTTTCGTACGGCCATTGCGACCAAACTATAAACGGCATAGCAACGAATTATATATCATTGGAAATGTATTGTATTGAGATATGTAATAATTTTAGTTTTCGTCTAGCTTAAGCGGTTCATAAGAAATCGCTCCTTGAAAATTAATGAACGTATTAAGGTCCATCCTATATATTTAGTTACGATCGTGTTTCATGTACATATGTACATGTTTCGGAGTACTGTACTCAAATTCCTCATCAGCAGAATGCCTATCATACCGATGAGAAAAACAAATGCACCGAAACATGTATAAAAAAAATATAAATTTTGTATGGCAAAACCAAAAATATTTGTTTTAAACGTAAAAAAAAAATAATCCGTGTATTTTTAGTTACGTTTAATATGTAATTGCTGAAAAAATATTCAGTTTTGTTTTCAAAAAATTTTAACAACGACATCCATCTCACCTGTTATGCTTCATTAAGGACCTGCTTTCTCCCTCGTTAAGCAGTCGTTTCACTCAACAATACAAAATCATTATTCGCAATAACGTTCTCAGTCATCAACATGCTAGATTTACGCGTTTAATTTGTTTATTTACAACAATGGCTAATTTGGGTTTAACGATGCTCAAAAATAAATATGTGATTGTTGTCGTCAACAGCACTCTACGAGAAAAACTCTACCTTCATATGACATTTTCTCGAAATTAACACGACCTTGATCCGTAAAAATGTAATGGAATCGCTTTTCTTTTTGAAATAATTTTCCCCTTCACATCCGAAAAATATCAACAGATTGTCATGCCAATAAATTTCTCCGCAGCTGTTCTCGTTTTAAACATCACCTTTTTAAAGACGTATTATTTAGTAACAATTTTTTTATTTGTATGTTGTCTGTTTTTTTTCTTTGTTTTAATTGTAGCATTTGTTCCTTTTTTTCCTGGGATGGATATTTTATAATAAAATAAACAAAATAAAAATAAATACCAAAAATAAATTGAAATAACTGAAGTATCGTGACACACTGAAATTAAGTATGCACGTAGCACTACTATAAAAGTGGTGTGCAGTTAAAAATGGTTAAATTCACTCATTTATAATGTATTTATTTTTATTAAAATCTCTTCAGTTCAAAGGAACTACAATGCACTAGTTCATGTCAATGAGCAAACAGAAAATAAAAGCTCACCACGTAACTTGAAGGTAGTAGATAAAACTAACACAACTAAGATAAATATAGTAAAATTGTTAAAATGGGAAAATTGAAAATTAAATTAAATTTTAAAGTGTACATTGCAACTTCACAACACTGGATTTTCGTGGCTGAAACTCAATAGACAGTCATAAAGTTTTGTAACATCTTTAAAACATCATAAAACGTGATTTTTGCTTGTTTTTACGATCAATGACAGATAACAAAAAAGCTGCGTTTACACGATGTTAAATTGAAGAGTTAGGTGGAATAACAGCGTAACCCAAAAAAATATAGTTTTGAGAAAACCGGCAAAAATCTTCTGGCACCTTAAAATTTAAGATTTGAAAAAAAAAAAAGAGTCCAGTCAACTGTATATTTTTATAAAAAAATAAACCGGTTTTGCAGAAAAAAAAATCTTAATTTTAGTTGACAGGCCTCAAGTTACCGACTAATTTTAAAATGTAATTACGCATTTATTCCAAATATCAGTTAATCATGTTAATTTATAAATGTTTGAATTCACTTCACTTTTAGTTGAATTCACTTCCATTCTATATTCGTAAACTTACATTTGTATGTAACTCTGTCAATTGCTCAAAAATATGTATTCACCTTAAGAGAAAAATGTATATCCACGTACTGCACTGTGTATAATTGTATTGTTATCTCCACTATTTCTTTGTCCCCATGGGATGGTATAATAAAAAAAATGCATTTACGCCGTTTTTCCAAAGATCAGTATCTTTTCCATTGTATTAAAAGTTAAACAAGCAAGTGAAGCAATCAGAAAGTGAAGCGACAAAAAGAAAGAAATCATATTAAACTTCAAAATTACAACAGTCGCGTTTCATATATTCTTGATCCAAAAAGTATGAAAGTGCAAATTATACGCAACCCAATGTATTTATGTTATAGACTGGTGTGAAACGATTCAATATATACATTTTAAGGAATATAACAACGTAAGTGGTTTACACCATTTTTTCCACCCAACTTCTCAATTTCATTAAACAACTCGTTTTTCTGTAACAGGTGGGTAGGAAGGAACTGGAAACCGCAATACTACTGGGGCGGAGCAGCTACAGACAGTCGCACATGTGAATGTCATCCTTACTGTCACGAGACAGCTTTTAATTCTACTTGCAATTGCGACGCTAACGACAAACTGGAGTGGTTTATAGACGATGGACTATTACTCGACCGCAGTCGACTTCCTGTGCTACAGCTGCGTATAGGGGACACTGGCGAATCGCACGAAACTGGCCAACACACGTTAGGACCATTGAAATGCCGATTCTTAACCATCGAAGGTAAGTTCATTTCCTCTCTCTAAGAACTGCCTTTACTGCGCTGCTTGATAAGGTTGAAGTCTAAAGTAATTTTCATTAATCTAATGAACGGGGTCAACACTGTGGATCATTTGGCGTCGCCACAGACTAAAACGATGACCAAAAGTTTTGTCAAGTGGAAATTATTGATCAGCTGCTGTAGATATCCTGTCAGACTAATGGAACATTCTACACTGTTTTCAACGCATTCTTGGCATGTCAGCCAAAATTACGCGTCATCTTTCATTCTGCTCATGAACCACGACAGTTTTAGAACATTCCACATCACGTACGCGGCAATAAAGACGTGCATGTCATTAGATGTTGTTTTTTTTTAAAAACTTTTTGTTTGTTTTTTTTTCTGTAAAATGTCTGTCCTGAAAGGGGAGACGAATTGTGAAACAGAAAACAGTGCAAATACTTTGCTAGAATATTCAAAAGCCGATTTTCCATTACACGAAAAACAGACATTTTAAACACTTCATTATGCTGCATTTTATTGGTTTGCTGTCACTTCAAAGATTAATAATCAAACTTTGTGATGATTAATAACAATTGTAAACGAGTTGGAAGCAAAACTTAAAAGTCTAAAAGCTAAATAGCATAAATTTATTGACGAAGTTTAAAATTAAATTTAAAATTAAATGAATAGCATACACTTATCAGTGTATAGCATTCTTTGTTTATATTTCAATTTGACATTTAATAGATTCCCTACACAACGTAACCACTAAACAAAATAATAAATTTTACATAAAATGCAAAGTTTACATACAACATAGAATGCATAGTTTGATTACCAACAGCGTGAGTGAACTGGCTGGTTATTAGGTCATTGAGGGTGTTTTTTTTTCTTTTATAAGTAAGTTTAATATGTTTACAATATTAATAAATTCGTGCAGCAAATATATATAAAAGGTACATGTGTTTGTACTTTACCTACTTACAAAAGATTAAATATAAAAATAAATTTTACAGTGCATTTTCAACTCTGTAGTGACCAAATACTTAAACCAAAGTACTGTATATACCGGGTGAGTCAAAAAACTCATCAATTTTTAAATAACGATTTCTCATGACTCATTTATGCTAGACAAAATTTAAAATTAACATGAGAGCTCAATTTACTATCTTTTTAATGATATACAATTTTATGCTAAGGCTTGCATAGCTTGGTCACAATGGCCGCGCAAAAAAAAAATCTCAAGTTGTAAAATTAAGAAAGTTAAAAAAGTTGTAAAATTAAGTGTTTGTGCCGTCTTTTTGTTTAAAATGAGCTTTCACGATGCGTAGTTGCAACAGTACATTTTTCCGGATTTTGTCTGTAAATCTGCATCAGTAAAGCCGGATGATATTTGTATCACAAACGTGACTCTCCCACCTTTCTTTTAACACTCATTTTTTTAATTTTTGCACTAAACAGTTATGCACTAAACTCCCTTTGTAATTATAAAGTCATTTTACAACTTTTTTGGAGGGTACTTTTTTTCGCGGTTATTGCCGGCAAACTACGGAAGCCATAGCATAGAGTTATATATCAATGGAAAGATATTTAGTTGGGCTTTCATGTACTAGTTTTAGTCTAGCTTAAACGGTTCATGAGAAATCGTTCCTTGAAAAGTGTTGACAGTTTTTCCCGTCCGTTCTGTATACAGGTTTGTGTGTATTTAAACTTTAGCATGTATTCACTAGGTAAAAATCCTTATTAGACTTTTCATAACCACATGGCTCCGCTATGGTGGAAAGCCTGACAAAGTTGTAGCAATGCGCTATGTAATGCTGGAAAGCTAGACAAAGTTGTAGCCAAAGCGCTGTGTAATGCTGGAAAGCTTGAAAAAGCTGTAGCAATGCACTTTGTTGTGCTATGCTGAAAAGCGTGACAAAGCGACTTTTTTTATTTAACGATGACTGGTATAAAATAACATAAGTGGCAACAACGATGCTTCCTAACAATACCTCCCATCAATTTAAATTATTTTTCTAACAACTTGATGCGTATTTCAATTCCTCACTTTGAATTACAATGCGAAGTCGGTGTTGCAGCTTCCTACGTTATGTGATATTTGTGTGCTAAGTCATTTAAATGTAGTTTAAGGTATTCCATATAAAACATATTATCAATAGACCTCGGATTTATATGCACTAAAAACATGTAAAATATGTATGCAAATATGCACTAAAAACCTTCAAAATATGCACTAAAAACATGAAAATATGCAC
>JAQIWH010003337.1:0-20373 GCA_034695005.1 Cryptops parisi | reverse complement strand
TTTCTATTTTGTATTTTCATTGATATGTTGAATTTGGGCAAGGGGGGGGGGGGCATTCAGTGTGGGTCTATAGGCGGAAAACTACTAAATCCTGCCCTGACAGTGGGTCCTCGGTATTCGTGGAGTTTGGTTCCAGGAAATTTTGCGAATACCACATTCTGCAGGTGCTCAAGTCTCTTAAACAAATGGCGTAGTATTTTCATATAAACTACAAATACCCTCCCATATAATTTAAATAATCATTACAATGTCCATTCTACGTAAATAATTATTAAAATGCGTTGTTTAGCAGTGAATGGAAGACACAAACATTTTTTATTAACTCTGGGTTCATTTTTATGTGGTAATAGGCCTAGTACACGAATAATAATAGATTGATAAATGGTGCCTACTAGAGTTCAAGTGAATAAAATCGTAAACAGCAACTGTTTATCCATTGATAGATTTCACACACATGTTTTAAAGATTTTAATTTTTGGTTATAGGTGCTGTAGCAGGTGACATTTCTGGATCATCAGCGTAGCAGGATATTTATACAATGGCTACACCAAAGGATATTCCAGATGAGGATTCAGAATTGAATTGCCTGATCACGGAAAATATTGAATCCATCACAGTCATCAGAGATTTACAATACATGGTGAAATCGTTAATTCGTGGTGACATCAAACTCGTTCCAGAATCAACAAAAGGTAGAGCAGAATGGAAGGCTCATGCACTGGACAAAAACTTAGTGGTACTACTTTGGTATAATTGTGAACCTGCAATTGACCAAAATATAAAAACCAACACTTTGAACAATCCTCGAGATGTCGAACCTTCAAAACCTGATTTCGAAATTGGTTCGATACCATTGGAGATAGAATCCGATTTTGATTCGATGTCTTTTTCGACTAGCATTTCTGATGATGGTGATGATGCGGATGTGCATGAAGCCATGGTTAGCCTTGAAAAAGATATAAATGGTTCTTCTACTAGTGAAACCTTTGAATGGGTTACAGTCAAACAAGAACCTCCTGAAAGTGTTGATGAAGAACTTTTTGAACAGGATTCAATGATGGAAATCCAGGTTTGTGGATCATCAGCTCCAAGTATTGTTATGAACTATGGAACACAGGCCGCTGAAACCATTATTGTGAAACAGGAGCCTGATTGTGATTATCCTGCAGTTGCTTATACAAATCTAAGCGAAACAGTAACATCTGAATTTGATTCAGTGTCCTTTTCAACGAATAATCATGCTGAACATTCTAGGAATGTATTTGAAGCTATGGAGAACTTTGGAAATATCAATAATGATTCTTCTACTAGTGATGTTGTGGACACAATTGCACGAGAGCCACTTCACGCTTTTTCTATGGCGGAATCCCTGAATTGTGGGATTTTAGATCCCAGTGTTGCTATGAACTATGGGACCGATGCAAATCTTGTCAATGGAGACTTCCGTGTAAAGCAGGAACCGAGTTGTCGGGACTTCCAGGCAGTTGTTAATGAAAATCATCACATTGCTACGAACTATGGAACCGAGGCTAATCTTAATTATGAAAATTTCATTGTGAAACAGGAACCTGGTTGCGAGAGCTCAGCAGTTTATGATGAAAATCGGAGTGATGATATTGTAATTAAAAACTGTTCGGTAGTTTTAGAGCGGTTGGATTTGACAATGCCCTATATCGATGCATGTAAATTTAAAGGTAAATCTGTCAGAACGAAAATAATTGTGTCTCGTGTTTCGCATGTGAAAAAAGTTCCAGTTCCAGATTTGCACGTGGAAAAGAATGATTGTCAGGGTTGGTGTTGTACTAGATCAAAATATTCAAGATTGGATGTTTTGAAAGAGCACAATTACAGTATTGCTAGTCGAGGTGCTTATCGTCGTGCTAACAAGCTTTACACATGTGGGAATAAGTTTCCACAATTGAAATCTTTGAAGAACTATCAGAGCCAACATACTGGGAGAAAATGGTTTAGTTGCTCTTGGTGTGGCAAATGGTTTTCGACTGCTTGGAATTTGAAGCTTCATCTGACTAGCCACACAAGTGAAAGAGTTTGTTCCATTTGTACAAAGAATTCGAATTCTCAATCAGACGTGGAACGTCAAAATCATACATGTGATAAACCTTTTGAGTGTCCTGTTTGTGCAAAGAAGTTCTCCTCTTCATTACTTTTGAATAGTCATATAAGAGTTCATACAGGTGAAAAACCATATGAGTGCGCTAAATGCAAAATGAAATTTCGTTTTTCATATAAATTGAAACTCCATAAGTGTGCCAATAGAGGAGACAAACAAAACAAGAGTTCCGATTCTAAAAATACACTTCCACGTTCCAGCGATATAACATCTCCTAAGATTCCTGATACACCTCGTACATGCGATAAGCTTTTTGTGTGTCCTGTTTGTACAATGAAGTTTCCCACTTCATTACTTTTGAATAGTCACATACTAGTTCATCGAGGTGAAAAACCAAGTGATTATGAATGTGCCAAATGCAAAATGAAATTTCGCGTTCCTTATAGATTGAAACTCCATAAGTGCAAGAAAGACCAACCATACAAACATTTCGATTCAAAAAAGAAGCTTCCTTGTTCCAACGAATCAACTCTTCAGAAGACTTGTTCCAAAGAATTAACTTCTCTTCAGATTTCTGATAATTCCGATTCCAAGCAGACATTTCCATGTGCCAAAGAATCGACTGCTCTTCAGATTTCTGATACGTCCGATTCTAAAAAGCCATTGCCTTGTTCCAACGAATCAACTCCTGTTCAGATATCCGATTCTAAAAAGCCAGTTTCTTGTTCCAGCGAATTAATGCCTGTTCAGCCTGCTCATTCGTCTGAAAGGCCATATGCATGTTCTGAATGCGAAAAGAGTTTTTCTTTCTTATCGTCCTTGAAGGCCCACCAGTTTGAGCATACTGCAGAATTGCGACACCAATGTTCTTTGTGTGCAAAGAGGTTTGCTTTTCCTGCTCAACTCAGGCTTCATCAGCAGACTCATACTGATGATGAGAAACCTCACAATTGTCCTCTTTGTGCAAAGAAATTTGCTAGGGCAACAACTTTGAAAGGCCATCTAATAGCCGTTCATGAACAACTTTAGCTTAGCCCAACGTGTAAAAAATGGTTTCCAAACGCCATTCACATATCGTTTTATGACACAAATTTAGAAATTTTAGTGATGGTAGATTTGTGTACCTTTTGTTCTGGGTATTATGCATAATACCCAAATTGAATGTTGAGAATTTTTGTATAATAGTAATAATTTCTGATGAATAATAAATTACTGCTTCATAAATGTATGGTTTCTAGGACCGGAAAAAATGAAATTTTTTTTACCATTTCAGATTAAGCAACTTAAGCAATTTGCGGTGGGCTTCCACCTGCCCTGCAGAGTACATTGGGTGCTTTGAGCAGATATTCCATCACCATTGCTGCTTTGAAATCATTTAGAAGGATGGCGATGAGAGTAGGTTTCGGATGCGTTTGTCGTCTTTGTACCACACCAGTGGACGTTTTCCATTAATGTACAGGATATACAAGATTTCACTTAACCAGTATAGAAATAACCTTGGTATGGTCAAGGTTATTTCTATAGAAATAACCTTAGTATTGTTAAGAGCTTAGTCGTAATTAAGTCAAATCGGTAGCGAATACTTGTTGAGTAAAAATAATCAATGTCAAGAACGTTGCTTCAAATTTCATTGCAAACAAATGAATATTAACCGATGAATCAGTGTAATATAAACTAACTATCTTTATTGTATTAACTTTGGAAATTGCTTAGAATGATGATGCAATGTATAGATTTCGATATGTTTGATAAATTAAACAAATTTTGGAGGTTTATTTCCTACTTCCAAAAAAGTTAATTGTTTGCAAACTTTTTTCTGTACTTATTTCCATTCGATGTTCATTTTTTATAGTGTATCTTATCGTTTACACATTCCTGTCATTGTTTTCGTTTGCATATTCCTGCATATTTCGCCGCGCCACCTTGCGTTTTGCCACGTTCTTGTTTGTTGTGGTTGTGGTGGATTGTTGTCATTTCATTCATTCCGTGACAACTGTGCAAGTGAATATCTAAGAATTGTTTATATATTTAATTATAGTTAGAAGCACAGCCAACACGATCGTGTTGGCTGTGGTTAGAAGTATAGTCACTCTGGTGCAACTGAACAACCAATTTTGGTTTCTGGCAACCATGAACCAATAGCTAGGTTTAAGAAGTTGACGAAACACCATTCACGAATTGTAAGTAAAATTGGATTATCCGAATGACTTCTTTTAATTATACTTATAACACGTTTGAATATCTAATACCATTCACGAATTGTAAGTAAAATTGAATTATCCGAATGACTTCTTTTAATTATACTTATAACACGTTTGAATATCTAATACCAATATCTACTGTAATGTCTTTGATAAACATATGCATGGGTGTAAAATAATCCATAGCGTCAATTATTCGAGCTAATTGGGGGCCATGAGTGTTTATAAAACGGATTTGTTTGCATAATCAGACATTAATAGTTTATGTGCATATATGAAAATAAACACAAAGTTGTTCTATGATTACAACTACAGTTTGACGCTGTAATACATATTACATTGCACTTTCAGTTCAACCGGATGCACCATGATTAAGCGTAATTGTTTATTCTACTATATTCTTTCGATTGACAAAAGTATGAAATGAGTTCCCTATTTATTTTTTGCAGGCGGCGTTCAAGTCCAAACAAAAAAGTGTTCCTAAGATGGCAGCGCTTGAAGTGAAACAGCAGGATTCGGGATTCGATTCTCTGGCCATGGAAAAGATCCAAATCACGACCCTCATCAACGATTTGCAATGCATGGTACAATCCTTGGTTTGTGGGGACATCAAGCTCGTTTCTCACGGAGCAGAGTGGACGGCTCGTGCACCGGACAAAAAGTTGGTGGTTCGACTATGGTATGATAGTGAGAACGAATCGCCAATTGATACAAATGTGGCAAGCGATGTTTTTAGAATTACCCATAATGCTCAACCTTTATCTGTCAAACCTGAAGTTGCCATGAACGATCCAGGTATTTCACCGAACATGTTGCCACCGTTAGAGATAAAATCCGAGTTTGGTGCGACGTCTCTTGCACCCAATTCTTGCACTGAAATTACTGCAAATATTGCAGTTCACCTTAAAAATGACATTGAAGATGTTGACGACATTTTGGATCACTTTTTGGAAGAAGAACCAACGTGCGAGCGTTTGGTTCAACCCAGCTCGATAACAGAAAGTCATAATTCCGAGTTGTCGAACCAGAGCGTTGATTCGAATGACGGGACAACGGCGAATCTCATCGGTGTGACCTGTGTTTTGAAGCAGGAACCTTGTTGGGATTTCCACGTACTCGCTGATGAAAATCAAAGTGAAACGATAATATCTGAATGTGATCCCGCTTTTCTTTCAACGAATATTCATTCCGAAGATTCTGCAAACGCTTTTGGATCGTCGAATAATCTTAGCACTGGTGATTTTTCGACTAGTTTGGACACAGTAGCACCAAACCCACATGAAACTACTATTCTCACAAGCTCTAGCACAAAATCCCCAAGTTCTGAATTGTCGACTACAAGTATCGCTATGAACTATGTTACATCGACTCCAAGTGTCACTATGAAACGTGGAACAACGGCAGACCTTGTCAGTGAACGCATTCCTTTCATTGAAGCGCCTCGTAATCACCCGATAGTTACAAGCGTTGGAATTACTATGTCTCGCGTTTCAACCAATTCACGTGTGGAAGAGGAAAAGGACCTTTCTCGCGGCGTGCATTTGCGCTCAGGATCAACCAATTCGACGTCGCAACCTTTGAAGGATTGTATGGACAACAGTGATTCCAATCCGAGTGTTTATGGATGCTTTCAATGCAGAGAGATGTTTTTGACCTCGAGAAATTTGTTCTCTCATTTGAAGAAGTTTCACAAAAACGACACAAGTTACAAGTGTATCCAATGCGAAAAGGCGTTGTCGACGGCCAACTTGTTGATTAGTCATTACAGGATTCACACCGGAGTAAGATCGTATGTGTGTCCCGACTGTAACAAGTCATTCGCTTGGTTGAGTTGTTTGAAGCTTCACCGCCACACTCACACGGGTGAAAAACCTTACGTGTGTTCGGAATGCGGCAAGAAATTTTCTTCTCCGTCAAATTTGAAGACGCACCAGTACGTGCATGCTGCAGACGTGACATACCAATGCTTTTGGTGTATGAAGAGCTTCCAGTCTAGGTATTCTTTGAAAAACCATCTGGCGGTTCATTCGGGTGAAAAACCCCACGAATGTGTCGATTGCAAAAAGAGATTTCGCACGGTTGATTTGTTGAAAAGCCATCGGCGCATTCACACGGGTGAAAAGCCTTTTGCCTGTTCGGAATGTGATAAAAGGTTTGCTCACTCGGCAACTCTGAATGCTCACCGTTACAAGCATACTGGACAGATGCCCTACCAGTGTTCTTGGTGTTCAAAGGGGTTTCCAGACATTTCTCACTTGAAGATACACCAGGTCACTCACACAGGTGAAAAACCTCACGAATGTCACCTTTGCAACAAGAAGTTTTCTACTTTTTCGAATCTGAAGTCTCATATACGTCTACATGTGGGCGATCAACCACGACCCGAATGTGATTTTTGCAGAAAGAAATTTTCTTCTTTGAAAAATTTGAAGGCTCACCTGAAGCATTCGTGCAGGCAACTGACCTGACAAGTGTTCCAAAAGCGATTTACTAGGGTGAGATGTTATAGGCCTAGCGCCCATTTGGTACGAATTCATTGCAAAAAAAACTCGGTGAAAAACTTGAGCAATGCTCAGCTTGTAAAAAAAACAAAGTTTGTCTGGAAATATTTCAACATTATTACATGATAAAAATTTGGCAAATTATAGGAAATATGGATCTAGTAAAATATGGTTATTTGTGTGTTATGGTTAAATTTTTGAAGAAAATTAAACGTTAAAAAATTTCATTTGATTATATAGAATTAGATAAGAAAATTCGTCGCTTAATGGAGTTACAAGTTAGGTGACTTATGCTATATATAACTCCATGCTAAAATGACCTCTGTTTGTGGCCTAACAAAGTCTTGACTTCTTTTTAACACATGATGTAGCGTGTTTGGTGCATTTTTCACCAAAGTTTACTTGTTAGTATTACCATATTTATTTTTTTGCCGACGTGGCCTGGCTAAAGGACTACAGGCTCACCTACTCCGAAAGGCGCTGAACAAGTCCATGAATAAGCAGAACCAACGGAATCCGAGAATAAAAATCTTGTAATAGTGTATATGGTGTGATGCCTAGTCGCCTTTGGAATAATCATTTCATACTTTACCAATGCTAATTTCGTACTTTGCCAAGAGAAGCTTAGCATTGTATACAATGCCTAGTATGTACTACTAAATAAGAAAATGCTAAGGGTGAGGGTTGTTGTTACTGCTATTTATTCATTTTTTTTTTGTTTTTAGAATTTCACAGTTCTCCGTGGACTATGAAACCACCCGTTGAAAATTCCACCCCCTTTTTTTTGGGGGGGGGGGTTCTTAAGATTCTTTGGTAATCTAGGAGTTTATGCGGTTACATGATTTTGTTTTCCTCCAGCCTCACCCGGTCTTTAAACCTCATCTTCTGAATTTTTGTTTCAATGTCGCTATTTGAGGCTCTAAAGTGCATGTTTATACCCATTTTATGGTAAAGACTGGGTTAGGTTAGAGGAAAACAAACAAAACCATATAGCCACGTAAACTCCTAGATTACTGTTTTGTGTTTCATGAATCCCGAACCTTAATTTTAAATACAGTCGTCTACTATTTAGCGTTGTACAAAAAAGTGTAATTTTTTTATTTGTTTTATTTGTAATTATGCAATTTATAGATTTCGAGATGTTTTGAATAAACAAATTTTGGGGGTTTGAAAGTTTAATTTTCACTTGCAAAAATGTAATTCTTTGCAAACTCTTTTTCGATTAGATGCCTGACTTCTTTTATGTGGCTACTTGGTTATATAAAAACGTATGATATAAAACGCATGTATGATTTGTATTTTTTTTTCTAACCTAACCTTTAAAATAAACCGAGTACAGTACAAGCTTACAAGCAAGTAGCAAAATTAGAGGTAGGGCGTCTAATCGAAAAAGCTTCCGTTTTATTTTTATTTATTTTGTTTGGTCTGGCTGCGTTTATGTTGGACGCTTTTTCGCTAACAACGCTTATAAACGTGCAAAGATAGTCGATAAGCCTTTTGAATTTACATAGAACCTACATTGGTTATCGACTAGTTTTGCATGTTTATTTTTTGTTTATTTATTATTAAACGTTCGAAAAAGAACGTTAACACAACTACACAATTATATAAAAAAAAATAAGGTAAAAAAATTAAAAATTAATAATCCAAGTTTTTAAAATAGTATTAAAATGTCTACATTTTATGAGCGTTTTTAGCGAAAAAGCGTCCAACGTGAACGTATCCATTTTCTTATCGTTCACACATTTCAGTCAGTTTTCTGCATCCTTCGCTGCGTAACCTTGCTATTCATTCAGTTGCAACGCTCTGTTGTTGTGCGACGACGTGGGTTGCTGACTTTTTGTTGACGTTTTTTTTGGCTTCATTCATTCATTCCGTGATAACTGGAGGAGAGGTTCTGACAACGAGTAACTAGGTTTAGGAAGTTGACGAAACAATATTCACGTACGGTAAGTAAACTGGAGTATAGTTCTTTTAATTACTGTAGTTATAGCACGTTGGAATAGAACAATGGTTTTTATCGAATGTGTTGAAGGAACTCTGGGTTGGCAATATAATGGAGTATTCGGTGACCTGATAAATGATCACAGAAACGCGTGCATAGTTATCACACAGATTTTAATTTTGATTGTAGTTTTGGACCACAATCGTGCTGATTGAGTTCTGTTTTTTCTTCTATGCGGAATTTTTTAAATAGTTTCAGTATAATCCGAAAACGTGGTATTTACGAAACGTATGCGTCTGTGGAATACAGGGTGTAAAATAACTCATTTGTTACGACTTTAATTCCTATGCACTGCTGCGATCTGTGCAGTGTTATATTCTAAAACTACACGTGAGTTTACAATAGAAAAAAAACGAAATCAAAATCATTTTATTTTGTAGCATTAAAGCTTTGTTGAGCACGTTTACAAACTATTTTTTTCCAAAACATTACGAATTCAATTGTTTGGAAAAAGTTTGTTCAAAATGTGCTGCTCTCAGTGCGAAATGCACGTTTTACGAGCTATTTTCTCCAAAACATTACGAATTCAGTAAAAATGTCAAATTACAATGCTGCACTGCAATATGTATTGTCATGTTGTGTATTGGTAAATATTTGTTTCGCAAACTTTTCTTTTAGTGTTTTATGATGTTAAGCAGTTTAGGCTACCATTCTCAAATGCTGCAAAAATCCTGCAGTTGTAAGATGTAAACTCAAAGTTGACAACCAATAAAAACAATATGCAATGCAAAAATTGCAAAACAAAATGAAAGGAGCATAAGGTGTTGAGTCTCATGATGATTTTGCCAATTGTTAGTCCATCGCTGCACAGATACCTGTATCACAGAGGGCGTTCCTTGGTAATTAGTGGTACGTGTGCTTTTTTTCACTTTAAAAGTGTAGCGTCAATTATCCAAGCTAATTGGGGACCATGGGTGTTCATAAAACTGATTTGTTTGCCTACAGTAATCAATCACATTAATAGTGCATATATGATGATAATAATAAAAAAAAATTTGTTTATTATATGTTTATATTTTATTGCATACTGTTCTACATATTACATGCATATTGAACAAAAAATAAAATAAAAAGCATGAAGTTAACTTGGCCTGTTATTGTCTTTCATGGATAATGTTCGCTTCCCCTTTTTATTTAACCGTAGGAAAGTAAAATAAAAATCAGAACACTATCCACTCGAATATACAAAAATACGACTGGCACAAATTTAAGTGAAAAACCTGCACATCTACTGGATTACAGGTTTCAGATAACCGGTCATTCGAATAATTGCTGCTCTACTGTATTCTACATCCTGCGTTATAGTGTTGTTGTAGTGCAGTGACATCCTACGTTACCATATATATTGAACTTGCGTTAGGTTTGCGGTGCTTGTTGAAGTATGCTACACTGTAGGATGGCAGGATGTTCACAATTAAAGATTTTTTTTCCTAAACGTCTTATCTCCATTTTAATCAGGTTTTGTTCAGACAAGAGGCTCTGGCAACTATCTGTGCTTCGCTGATTCCAAATATTTCATTTTCAAGACCAAAACTTATTATTTCCTACTAAAAAACCATGTTTATATACAAAGTCTTTGGCCAAATGAATAATAAAACCAGTTTCTTGAAAAATTGTGTGTTTAGATTTAAGACGTTTTGGAAATGAGCTCTTCAATTCTACAACACTTGTAAAGTGAAGCCAAGCACACATACACTGATTAGGGAATGATAGATTGGGAAAATCATTAAGAGTCTACTGTTCTGTAGTAATGCTAGTTTAAATATAACTTCACAGCCATAAATTAACTAGCTGTATGTCCGTCAACAATGATGGAAACTTTTTAGACCATGTTGGCTGGCAACATGACGTCATGTATTATATTGAGAGCAATAATTGAGCTGCATCTGCAAAATAATTCTGATTTTGGTGTGACAGACATAAACATACAGACCAAGCAAATTATATTGTTAGATGATTGAAGAGCCTAGTGTAGAAGGGTGTTAAGTGTCACTTTTACAATTTCGAGGACATCGTGTTTAAAGATCTGAATTTGCATTGTTGTCTATGGGCTACTTTACACTTCTTGCACTTAATATCTTTGCACATACTGTTGTTTTGCTCAAAATTATTCATTAGGAAGGTAGAAACCTGACACGTTTGAAAATGCTTCTACGTCATTTTGGACAAAAATGCTACTAAACACCCTTCTACACCAGGCCCTTCAATTGTATTATATTAAGCCTTCAATTACCACGTTAATTTTAAGTCATGCACTTTCAGTTCAACTGGATGAACCGTGATTAAACGCGGTTGTTGTTTCTTCTACTATATTCTTTTGATGAACAAATTTTAAAATGGCTTCCTTGTTTATTTTTTTTGCAGGCGACTTTCAAGTCCAAGCAAAAGTTTGTTCCTAAGATGGCAGCGCTTGAAATGAATCGTCAGGATTCGGGATTCGATTCTCTGGTCATGGAAAAGATCCCAATTGCGACTCTCATCAACGATTTGCAATGTATGGTACAATCCTTGATTTGTGGGGACATCAAGTTCGTTTCTCATGGAGCCGAGTGGACGGCTCGTGAACCGGACAAAAGCTTGGTGGTTCGACTATGGTACGATAATGAGAACGAATCACCAACCGATCAGAATGTGGACAGTGATGCTTTTAGCATCACCTGTAATTCTGAGCCTTTATCCGTCAAACCGGAAGTTGGTCAAGGTATTTCATCGAACATTTTGGCGCCGTCAGAGATAAAATCCGAGTTTGGTGCTACGTCTTTTGAACAAAATCCTTGCACCAAAATTACTTCAAATATTGCAGTCCACTTTAAAAATGACATGGAAGATATTGACGACGTTTTAGATGACTTTTTAGAAGAACCAATGTGCGAACGTTTGGTTCACTCGGGCTTGATAACGGACAGTTATAAATCCGAGTTGCCAAATCAGATTGTCAATTCGAATGACGGGACAATGGCGAATCTCATCGGTGTGAGCTGTGTTTTGAAGCAAGAACCTTGTTGGGATTTCCAAGCAGTCCCTGATGAAAACCAAAGTGAAATGAAAATATCTGAATGTGAACCCGCATTTGTTTCAACAAATTTTGATGTGGAAGATTCTGCAAACACATTTGAAGCAACAAATAATCTTGATGCTAGTGTAGGTTATTTTTTGACTGGTGATGGTTTGGACACAGTTGCACCAGAACCAAGTGAAACTATTATTCGCACAAGGTCTATGACAAAATCCCAAAGTTTCGTATCTTCAACTCCAAGTATCGCTGTAAACTATGTTACATCGACTCAAAGTGTTATGGATCGTGGAACGATGGCGGATCTTGTCAACGAATGCTTTCCTGTTATAAAAGCACCTTCTCATGATCACCCGACAGTTACAAGCTCGGGAATCGATATAGCTCGCATTTCCACTGATTCACACCGGGAAGCGGAAAAGAACCATATTCGTTTGAGATCAACCAGTTTAACGCCGCAACCTTCAAAGGATTGTACGGACAACGGTGAATTCAATCCGAGTGCTTATGGATGCTTCCAATGCAAAGAGATGTTTTCCACTTCCAGAAAATTGTTGTCGCATTTGAAGAAGTTTCACAAGAACGACGCAAGTTACAAGTGTATTCATTGCGAAAAGGAGTTGTTCTCGGCCAAGTTGTTGATTAGTCATTTCAAGATTCACACTGGAGCAAGATCATACGTATGTCCCGATTGTAACAAGTCATTTGCTTGGTTGAGTTGTTTGAAGTTTCACCGCCACACTCACACAGGTGAAAATCCTTACGAGTGTTTGGAATGCGGTAAAAGGTTTTCTGCTCCATCAAATTTGAAGGTGCACCAGTACATGCATGCTTCGGACATGACATACCAATGCTTTTGGTGCACGAAGAGCTTCAGGTCTAAATATTCTTTGAAAAGTCATCTGTCGATTCATTCTGATTTTAAGCCCCACGAGTGCGTCGATTGTAAAAAGAAATTTCGCACGTTAAATTTGTTGAAAAGCCATCGGCGCATTCACACAGGTGAAAAGCCTTTCGCCTGTTCGGAATGCGATAAGAGGTTTACTCACTCGGCAACTCTGGTTGCTCACCGGTACGAGCACACTGGACAGATGCCCTACCAGTGTTCTTGGTGTTCGAAAGGGTTTCCAAATGTTTCTAACTTGAAGCTCCACCAGGTCACTCACACGGGTGAAAAACCTTACGAATGTCACCTTTGCAATAAGAGATTCACTGCTTTTTCAAGCCTGAAGGTTCACATACGTATACATGTGAGAAGACAATGTAATGTTTGCGGAAAGAGATTCACTACTTTGAGGCATTTGAATGCTCACTTAAAGCATCCGTGCAGGCTATCGACTGAAGAGATTCGCTAGGGCGAGATGACGTAGCGTCCATCCGATAAGAATTTATGCACAAAAAAGCAAACTTGGTGAAAAACCTGAGCAATGCCCAGCTTGTAAAAACACAAAACTTTGTTTGGAAGTATTTCAACACCATTACATAACAAAATTTTAAATGATAATTTGTGTGTTTTATTAAATTTTTGAAAGAAAATTGAATGATGAGAAATCCCATTTAATTAGATAAGAAAAATTGTCTCTTAATGGGGTTATAAGTTAGGTTACTTATAACTCTATGCTTAAATGACCACTGTTTATGACTTAACAAAGTTAGAGTTTTTTTTTGTACACGTTTTGCAGTGTATCTGGTTCTGTTTCTATAAGTCTTTAGTACGTTGTACGAGTTTGGTGCGTTGCCGAGTTGCGAAATTTTTCATCAAAAGTTTCCGACGTTTTCTCGACGAAAAATAAAAATAAAAATATAGTTTTTTGACTTTTTCAAACTTGTGATGTTTGCCTATAATGCTGTAAGCTATGTACACTAATTTCAGTGTATCGGTGATTATGGTTTTATGTGCGTTTATTTTGTGTTGCATTCATATACGACTGATGTATTAATCACAAAAATGTTAAAAATTTAACATTCATTTTTTATTATTTATTATTATTTATTTGTATAATTGGTTAACGTGCCTACACAAGATGCATTCAAAAGTTGTTGGTCATGGGTACTGACACTTCTGAACAGTAAAACGGTTTTTGCTTTATTTTGAATGTTGTTTTTGTTTTGTGAAAAATTTTAACTAGATTTGCTTTCTAGATTACTTTTTGACTTAAAATTAATCAGCTCGAAAACTTTTAGTGTTATAATTGATGTGTAATAATTTGGATATTGAAAAATAAAACAGTTAAACAATTGAATGTATTATTCATTTGCTTTTAAGACAAAGTTAGTGTACCGGTATTAAAGTATTTTTATTATTTCTTAAATTCTTATTTGTATTTAAGATAACTTAAAAATAATTTTCAATTTCAGAAAGAAAAAAAAAAAGTCATGAAAAATGATTATGTTGAAAAGAAATATTTTTATTTAAGAGTTTGGTAGGAAAAACTGTAAATCCGCTTATGTTGTTAATCTTTAGTAAATGTTGCATTGTTTTAGACCAGTTTATAGCATATCATTGGGTTGCCTATAATTTGCCTTGACTTTTTGGAGCAAGAATACTGGAATGCGTAAATTCTTTGATTTCTTTCTTTTTGTCGTTTCACTTCCTGGTTGTTTCTTTTAGCTTCCAAAACAATGGAAAAGGTACTGATCTTTTGAAAAACTGCGTAAATGCATTTATAATTTAGCACGATATTTAGAATAACGGCATAATTGCATTTTTTTTTAATGAGCTTGTAACTTGAGAGGATTGGCAACTAAATTTGACTGATTTGTTTGCAAAACCTGTTAATTTTCCTTCTATAAATATGAGGTTGACAAGGTGTTATTTTTTAATTTAAAATTTGAAGGTGCAAGAAGTTTTTGCACTTTTTCTCAAAGCTACATTTTTATTAGTTACGCTGTTATTCCACCAAACTCCTCAATGATTTTACTCAGTAATGCTGTGTTTACAGTCGATTTATCAGTTATTTTAGTCAGTATTTATGTGTATATTTTATTGTTACTTTTGTTTTGTTTCTTTTACAGTTATCTGGGTTTAAGGCCTCCAATGATCCTCATGGTTGAAAAGGTATGTATCTGTACCTTTGTCATGGTTGTCACTTCGATTTGTTGATGCTTTTGCTTGAGCAATTCCTGGCGAAATTAGACACAACATGGCTTTTCTTTTCTTTCTTTTTGTTTTTTTTTTGACACTAGCTTTTCGTTTCCGGTTTTGTAGTTTGGTATTTTGCTTTCAATTCTTTATTAGAATTCACTTTCACTTGGCAGTTTATTATGCATTGAAAATTGCAGTTGTTTTGCGATTTGAAAGAAGATTTTCGAAGAAAGTCAACGAAGCATTGCAGCTTGTAAGAAGCATTGGACTACTCAGTATTACACTATTAGTTATTTTTATGTTTGAATAGACTATGCTATGACCAACAACTATACAGGTATTGTATAGTTGTTGGTCATGAATGAACATAGTTGGTTCTGAAAACGTCTTTGTTGGTTCTTGTCGAAATGGTTATTTTACAAAGCACAGGTTCTTCTCACTTAACGACCAAGTTTGGTTCCTATGACTAGGTCGTTAAGCGAATTGTTAATAAGGGAGGAGCTTTTGCGTACAGTACAGAATATAAAATTACAATGAAAACGATGTACCAAACAAGTTAAACTTTACTCGTATAAAAAATGGTACTTTTCTGTTAGCTGAGAAGAAGCTTGGTTATAGCAAGATCTATTATAATAAATCTTGGTTATAGGCTCCAACTTCAGTTAGATATACGATAAGTTCATTATTAATAATGATAAAAAACCATGGAAAGAAAACAAAAACTCACCCTAGGTAACGGATTACAATAAACTATTTAATTACGCGTACTCCTAGGTAATTGGTTTTTCATCATTATGTATTTGAGGGTGGTGAAGTTAAAGGTTTTTCATGATTAATGGTAAATTATTAAGTGGTAAATTGTTAATCATGAAATTAACAAATTTTTTGTTTTATTCAACCTAAACGGAAACCTATAGTCAAACGGGGTCCTCGTCTTCATACTGGTGCTTAATACATAAGTAGGCCTATCATGTGTTGATGTAGTTTGCCAAATGAGTTTTGCTGAAATTTTATGAAGCGAGCAATAGTAGGTGTTAGCTTACACCTAAATACAATTGAAGGGCCTTGTGTAAAAGGGTGTTAAGCAACATTGTTACAATTTCGAGGAAAACACATTGAAAGATCTGAATTTGTTGTTGTCTATGGACACTTCTTGCACTAATATTTTTGTTTTGCTCAAAATCATCATTGGTCAGGAAGGTAGAATTACACCTAACACATCTTCTAGGTCATTTCTGACAAAAATGTTATTTAATACCCTTTTACACCAGATCAGACCCTTCAATCGACTTAAAAAATTGTATTATTTTTAACTTTAATCGCTGTAGTGCTTAAATAATATACACTATGAAAAAGTGAAGGGTGATTATTTACTCTACTCATTGATTTTACAAATTTTAATTTTTATTCACTATAGGTGATTTGATAGAATATTTCACGATGACGACACCGGACGTTGTTTATCAGCAGGGATCTCAATTCAGTTTGCCGACTACCGAAAATATTGAATATATAAGAATCGTCACGGATTTACAAGCCATGATGAAATCCTTGATTTGTGGTGACATCAAACTCGTTCCAGAATCGACAGATGGCAGAACGGAATGGATAGCACATGCGCCGGACCGAAACTTAGTGGTACGACTATGGTACAGTTGTGATCTTCCATGCAAACAAAATGCGCAATCTTCTACTTACGACAATCCCGAGGATGTCGAGTATTTAATTGTCACACCTGAAATCGAAATGAACGATTCGGGTGAGAAGCACGACATTCTGATGCCTTCGGAAATAAAATCTGAATTTGACCCGACTCGTGTTCATGCCGAAGATTCCGCTTATGTGTGCGATGCTATGAGTAGCTTTGGAAACACTACGGATGATTCTTTCATTATTAGCGATAATTTGAATGCAGTCGAAGCCGAATCTTTTGAAAGTAGTTTTCACTCGCGGTCGATGAACGAAACGCGGCCCTGTGGATCTTCTCTTCCACGCGTTGCAACGAGCTACGGAACAAAGTCGGATCTTATTGACGAAAACATTGTTGTGAAGCAAGAGCCTGGTGATGATCACCCTGCCGTTGCTGGTGAAATTCTAAGGAAGGCGTTAACATCCGAATGTAATTTAGTTTCAATGGATATTTGTGCTGAAGATTTTACAAATGCTTTCAAAGCTGCGGATAACGCGGTTCGCTCGAAACCGATGACAGAATTCCAAAACTCTGGATCATCAAGTGTCGCTGCAAATTATGGTCCAAATTTTGTAAAACAAGTGTTTCATTATGATCGTCCAGCGGTTGATGAAAATGAGAATGATGCAGCCGTAATTAAAAAGTGTTCGGTGATTCTGGAGCGGTTGGATTTGACGAGGCTTTATTATAGTTGTTGTGAACGTGCGACGTCTTCCGAAGCAAAGATGTCGAATGTCACGTCCACTTCGCTCGTGGATGTGATAAAAAGTAATTTTGATAGTTGTTTCAAATCGAAACCTTTGCTTCAAATCAAACTTCCACTTGCTCCCAATCAAATCATTCGAAGTTCAGAATTGGAACCTTCGGACGATGAACACTGCGATGACAGCGAATATGTTTACGGGTGCTTCCGGTGCAGAAAGAAATTTCCGAACAGTTTCAAATTTCGTAAACATTTGAGACAATGCGACGACGATCCTACAAGTTTTACGTGTTATCATTGCGAACGCGAGTTTTCTTCGATTGCCAGTTTGTCGCGTCATTACAGAATTCACGTCGGAGTGAAAGCGTACAAATGCGCCGATTGCGACAAGTCTTTTTTTTGGGCACACGATTTGAAGGCTCATCGGCGTACTCACACAGGTTACAGGCCTTACTCGTGTTGTGCTTGCGGAAGGAGGTTCTCCGGTTGGACGACTTGGAAGAATCACCAGTATTTGCATACCGGTGAAAGGCGATTCAAGTGCTCTTGGTGTCCAAAGAGGTTCATCTCGTCTAGTCAGTTGAAAGTTCACGAGAGAGTTCACACAGGTGAAAAACCTTACCAATGTTCTAGTTGCGAAATGAAATTTAGCTATAAAGTATCCTTGAAAAAACATCAGAAAATTTACACGGGAGATTCTTGCCAAGGAACCGATGGATAAACAATTTGTTTTTCGGCCATTGTACGTGTAAGAAAAACATTTTCAAGTCGATACCTTTAAACTCCCACCAGCAAATTTATGAATAAGAAACGGTGAAATTTTTTTTGATAAAAACTTGAGCACCCTGGTTGAGAAACACTGTAATACTTATTTGTTTGGAAACAGTAATTTAGATTATTTAAGTACAGTTATTTTGTGCTTTTTTTTTATTAGTTTAGACTAATTTTAGACTAGTTTAGACTAAACTATTCCTACTATAATTTTGAAATTTTTGTTGTTTTGAATTGATTTTCACTTTCAACGAAATTAATGTTGAAATTTATTATTTATGGATTTCGTATTTATTTTTAATACAGGTCGCACCTTACTAATCCACAATTCACTAATCCGGGATCGATGGTTTGGCAGTTGGAATTTACAGTGAATACTTTGGTTCATAATTTTTCAATTTAAGATTAATACTTTTAGTGTTAAATTTACAGTAAAAGTAACAGTGGACACTAGTTTATAAATTATTCAGTTTACAGTTTATTTTGCCATTTTTTCCTAAGCTTCGCTGGTTCGGAAAATCAGTGAAGTTTTCGGATTAGTGAGGTTCTACCTGTATTGAGAAATAAGAAAAAAATTGTATTCATTTACCCTTTTATTAAAATTAAAACTCATGTATTGAAATTTTCTATTATTTGATTTTAATTAAGTCAAGTGTTGTTTGTATTTAATCGTTTTTAAGATAACTTTTAAAAATAACTTTTGTTTCAGAAAATAAAAAGGATAAGTAATGATAATATCGATTTATTTTTGTTTATAATTTTATTCAGTAAACTTTGTTTCTAGTCGAACATCGGTGCACGGTTTGCCAAGAGTTTTGGTACTTTTCGATTAGATGCCCCCACCTCTTGTATGGGTTTATTTTGCAGGTTGGGTAAGCAAAACGTGTATTTGATTTGCTTTTCTTTTCCTAATCTAACCTGCAAAATAAACTCGTAACCAATTAGCAACACTCCAGAGGGGGACGTTTAATCGTTAATTAGTTAGGTTTTTTTTTCAAATAATGTAATTGTAGCCAGTGTTGATTGGTTATTTAAATATACTTTATTCAATCATTAGGTGACTTTAATATTTACTGAATAAAAGTTTACTGACCACTATTTATTGTCCATCTTGTTTTCGGTAGTCTTTTTACAATGAGTTATTAGACACAAAATGGCTTTCATTTTTTTTGATATGAGCTTTTCGTATCCGGATGGATTTCAGGTTTTATATTTTGCAATGTTGTGTTGTCGTCTGTCGTGAGTTTTTGGTTCACCTTCCCATTCCAGTGGTATATTTTGTTATTTAAAAGAGATTCTTTGAAGTACAGTAGGTTGGAAATTAATTTGTTTATTACTGATTTAATTAGACTACTCAATAAGTTTTTAATTATTTTGAGTACTTTTCTGATTAGAAGCCCCCATCTCTAGTTGCTTGTAGTTGGTTATAGGTTTACATGTATTTTGCGAGGTTAGGGAAAAAACAAATCATACATTTTCCCTAACCTAACCTGCAAAATAAACCTATCACCAAATACAAGCAAGTACTGTAGCAACAGAAGAGAGGTGGAGCATCTTATTGAAAAGTACCTTATTTTGTATATTGGTTTATGTCGACATGGTTTTTTTAAAGAATTCTGATGGTTCGCGTTCAATTTGAACACTTTTAGCGCGAAAACTGTCCAAAGACAGTCGATAACGTGTATAGTGTCTATGTAAGTTACCAGAGTTATCGACTGTATTTGGACGGTTTTGCCTAAAAGCGTTCAAAGTGAACGCAACCGATAGAAGACTAATCAAGAATATTTATTTTGTGATGTGGGGATAACTTTCGAATGGTTCAAATTGAAAGCGTGGTCTGTGTTTATTTTATAAACTACGTTTTAGAATGCAATACAGTATGTACAGAGTTGTCTGGAATCACAGCAATGCTGTACCTTAATGTTAGTCGCATTGGTTTTGTGACTACAAGTTTAATGAGCAATATGGTAACAACTGGATGAACAGACCAATAAATAAAAATTTAAGTAAGGTTTCATACGACTTTAAAATTACTTAAATAATGAAAATCAAACCCAATGTAAAGTATGCATACGGAAAAGTTCCTAAACTTCAAATACTGCATTGGAAAGCTCGCAATGTCTACTTCCAAAGAAAAAAATATGCAAATCAAAATGTTTATTATATTAATTATTAAAGACCACATAAAGCAGGGTTTCCACGACCTGAAAAAACCTGGAAAGTCAGGGAATTTAGGGTAGACCTTGAAAAAGTCATGGAAAGTCAGGGAATTTCTCTACTGGTCATGGAATTTTTCTTGTATGCAAGATTTTTAATTTCAAACTACTCGCCAA
>JAQIWH010003336.1:0-20387 GCA_034695005.1 Cryptops parisi | reverse complement strand
AAAAAAAAATTATATTAGCATTTTTTTATGCAAAATATCTTTTATTATTGAATTTGTTTTTTGCTTTCATGCTATCATGCATGCATTATTCCCAATTCCTAAGCAGAAGAGCGTGTCTTTGTTTCAGGTGGTATAACCAGAGCTCAGTGGGAAGATGTCACAGGGTCAACACCACTGACATTTGTGAATGACTGTGTGTCATTCACAACTACGGTTTCTGCAAGGTTGTTTACTCTTATTTTTTATCTAAGTTTTGTCTCTCGATAAAAATTTTCCATAGTCGGTATGATTAAAATTTTTTATTTTCGTGGTTAGGTTTTGGCTTATGGATTGTCGGAACATCAGTGAAGCAACTAAAATGGCAACCGAATTGTATCGGGAAGCTATCCATGTACCATTCATGGCAAAGTTTGTGGTTTTTGCCAAACGGCATGAACCTCTAGAATCGAAGCTACGCGTGTTTTGTATGACTGACGATAAAGAAGACAAAACACTGGAAAACCAGGAACATTTTATTGAGGTTGCTAAGAGCCGTGATGTTGAAGTAAGTTGATGGTTTTTTTTTTTTGCATGTTTCAAAAGTCCAATTTGAGAAATTGAACATTCTTTTTTTTTTGCTCCAGGTGCTTGAAGCCAAACCTCAGTATGTTGAATTTGCTGGTAACCTTGTGCCTGTGACAAAATCAGGAGAACAGCTTTCGCTCAATTTTCATGCCTTCCGAGAGAATCGACTGCCATTCATCACCCGAGTGAAAGATCCTAACCAAGAACCTATTGGCCGCATTGCCTTCATGCGAGAACCCAAAGTTGGGCGTGGAGATCCTCCACAAACTCCAATATGTAATTTGAATATAACCCTCCCAGATGTAAATAAGGTATGTGAATCAAGAAACTTTGAAACTAGTTCAAATTGAAAAATAAATTAAAATTTGTAAAGTCTGACTGCTGATACTTTCATATTGTATGTTATCAGCCTGAACTTTCAACACCAGAAGTGGATGTCCTTACTCTTGAAAAAAGATATGCCTATTTAAAAGAAATGGGATTAAGTAAGTAGTGTTGTAAGAATGCACCAATTTAAAGATTGCATATTTTATATAGTGCAACTTTTTTTTTGTGTTATAGGTAAACCTGAGACCATACACAAAGCAGATTTGCGTCTATCAGATATTGCCCAGCGCCTAGAAAATGACTGGGTTGTACTAGCTCTCCAGTTAGACATGCCAGAGTCTGATATCAATCTCATCAAAACAGAGTATCCGGATGACGTTAAGCAACAAGCCATGGTTATGTTGCGCTTGTGGATGCAAGTTGCTGGTAACAAAGCCACAGGTAGGATTTGAAACATTTTGTTCAATTGGCATAAACGTTCTAAAACTTGCATTCAGTCATTTGTTGTTGTGATTTCTTGTGATAGTATAGCATTCTTGATCATTGATTTTTATTTTATTTTAATCAAAGTGAAGTTTGTTCCATATTAATATGAATGTGACAGTAAAATGAATACAATGCAAGAAGTTTTCAATTTATACGAGTTTCTTGTATTCACGAATTTGTGACGAGAAATTCTTTTAGATACTTGTTGTATGCAAGAAACATTTGCTATCATGTGATTTTGTATAGTGGCTTTTGTGCATTGTGAACATGCTTCTGATTTGCATTTTTTACTTCCACGATGTGTGTGGGTGTGTCCAATTATAGTCCTTAAGCTACAGTTGTCAGATGATGTTCGAGAATTTTGATAGACGAGATTTACGATTCATATGAGGCTTTAAATAGAAAGTAACCTTTGCAAAAATTGAGGACTTCCTGTAATTGTGTGTATTCAATATAGTTCTGTAGTAATTAGTATAAGTAACAAATTGTTGATATCTCTTGAATTTAATGTAGTGAATATTTTAAATTTTGTATAATGAGAAAGTAAAAAGTATGAAAAAAGCAAAATACCAGTGGTACCGTATAAAAAAAGATAAACAAAATGGTTTGACTACAATATTAATGATACAAAATTCAAAGAGGAACTAATTTAGTATTAAACTTCATTTGTTGGTAACTGACCGGTAACACTTTACACACAAAACTCCTCGCACCCTTATATTTCGCTCCAAGGGTCTTTTTGTCTACAATATTACTACTTATAAGTTATAACCTAATATTTAAATAGTATTTGATTATAATGAAATGATCAAAGTTTATTTGGATAAGTAGGCTATATTATAAGTGACACAATTTCCAAATGCTTCTACTGTCACTGACACCATGTTAAAGATAATCTATTCAGACCTGATGATCACAAAATAGTAAGAATTACAAAATATAACAACAAATAGTGATGCATAGGAATGTTTTGGGATTCCGCAGTGTCCTTTGCACTTATTCCATCTAGCAAACACTGCTACCAATGCAAAGTATAGTTGTTAATTGATTAGAGCTGCATGATGTCTCATAGTAAGATTAATTGGTATATTGACTAAAAAATGTTTACACCACAGATCTACAGTAGAGAACTACTGGGTTAAGGAATATACTATATGCCATTAAAATTGTTTTTCTATTATAAACTAATGATAAAATGGATTGAAGTAAATACACAGAGTGTCTTATATAAGTTTAGACCATATTAGTTTAGACTATGAATTAAAGTAGCAATTCTAATGATGGACACAATGTTTGAGACACATAACAAATGTACATAAAACATGTTCACCACTGTAAATTGAAAAAGCAATTAAAAATTATGCATGACTCTAGCATTAAGGAACATTCCATATATAAATGTCATTCCATTTTATCATAATGACAAAAACATTACTTTTAGTGCTATTCAGTATATGTATCCCTATAACACCTACCTTATGAGGCACCCTGCAATTGTGTTTTTAAAAGCTGACGAAAAAGTTACCAAAGAGTGGTTTCTCTTTATTGTTATGATAAGATGAAGGGTTAGTGTATCACTCCAATATTAGATAGACTGAATCATTTTTTTCTGTAACAACGTCATGCTATTAACATTTCCCTAATTTGTTAAATGATCTCAAGAAACGGACAATATTGCCATTTGTATTCTGATCACATTAAATCAAATGCATAAACTTGCAGGAAACACCTTGGAGAAAGCGCTTCGTAAAATCAACCGAGAAGACATCGTTAACCAGTGTATTTTCAATGTTGAACTGGTTACTGACGATGTCGAGAAAGCAGTTGCTAAAGTTCATCTGGATCAGTCAGGTTAGTGCATGGAAAGGACGTCTTGCCCAATATATTTTTTGCTGTTTTATTTTTTAGTAATAGAATTTCTTGACTAATACCATTCCATTTAGGATTTGACATGCTCAAAGAGGAGCTAGGTCCTTCACGGGATACCTCTTTGAGGCGTGACATTTCCTTGGATGCTTCATACGATGAACAAGACATTATGAAGGTAATTACGTCTCACATGTTGCACCAATACAGGAAATCCTCAATTTATGCGAGTTTCATGTATATTTCATATTATGCGACGAGAGGTATTCTTCCAGATTCTTGTAAGAAATGTTTGCAATTATGTGCTTTTGTGAGATGGTGCCAATGCCTGATCTAGCTCTGCATGTGCTCTTTGCAGGGCATATTTTTTGGACCTCTTAATTTTTTTTTGGAAGAAAGAAATAACACAACAATAATATAGTAATTTACGATAGTAACAAAACAAACGTAGCACAGAAGGAAAAACATACCATTGCTAGCATACAGAAAGATGAGTATAAAAAGGAGATGCCAGATCACAGTGAACAATGAACGAATGTTGCAAAGTAACGCAAGGTTTTACGGGGTCCCAATATTTATCATACCAATCACCGGGTTTACTTCTAGTACTATTATATTTGACGGTTTTTTGTTTGGTATTTCTACCATATTTTTGCGATTGCGAATATAACGTGTCTTATACAAGAATTTGCACATGGCGCTCCCTAGCTGCATCTTGTAGTGTGGGTAACTTATATAGTTTTGGAATTAACAATTAGGTACAATAAAAAAACAGTATTTATTATATTATCGATACAATATCAAACCTTAAATGAACGTGTAAGCTAGTTGCAGTCTTCCGTATCCTCCAGTTTTTGTATTACAAAACACATTACAATTGCAGCCAATCAAAGCTTAAGTTTTATTTTTTGAGTAAGCTCTTTCTTATGTTCATTTCATACGTCTTATAATTGGGTGCGTTCTATATAGTTTATTTTTTTACTTAAATTTTTAAAAGTCGTGTCTATAGCATCGGGTGCATCTTATATTTGAGTGTGTCTTATATTTGCGAAAATATGGTAGTTCACTTAGGCCTGTACATTTGTTGCACCACACCAGCCTGAATCAGGCTCTGAGTGGTGCACAAGTAACTAAATGTGTTCTTGCATTTTCTTTCCACAATGTTTATGCAAATAAATGCTGGCGCTCATTTTGAAATTGTTCACTGTCTTTCCATTTAATTGGAAGTTTGATATATAGGCCTATGCGATTTTTAATTTATGCAAGATTTTCGCTAAACGTAACCTTTGGATAAATTGAGGACTACCTGTACATTTTGTTCACTCAACCTTTTGTGAAGGTAACTTCTATCCATGAGAATCTTTTTGTAAATTGAAGAAATGAGAACATTAGTTCATCTGCTATTACAGGAAGCTGAATCCGCTGAAGAAACGAGCAGTGAAACAGGTTCTGTGACTGAGAAAATGCGTTCAGAACTCATCGAAACAGGTAGGACTAGTTTTATTCCTTAATTATTTTTAGATTTTTATTTTTATTTGGAAGCTGAGGAAATTTTTTTTTTATGTGTATACTACTCAATAATAACAATGAGTGTCAACAGTCATAAAAAGTCATGATGGATGTTTAGATTAGAATGCTAAACATTTACAGTTTTCACGTTGCTAATTTCAAGCAGTGCCACTTTAAGGTTATTAATGAGATTGAGACCATTCACAGATGTGGAAAATGAACATTAACTCAAACAGTTTATTAACTTGAAAGGGTTTTATGTTTGTTCATAGTTGTATCATTGACCATTGAAATCTCTTGATTGTTACTTGAATATAACTTACTCGATGACTTGTACTTACACTGGTAATGTGGCAGTGGTGATAGGTATGTTGTTACTAATTCAAACATATGTGACAGAAATCCAGTGGTTTCCAACTAATTTTTAAAATTTGCAAGCTATAATATATACTGTGGTAAAACATTAAATAAGTTTCAATATTGGTGAATGTTGTTTGTCATCAATCAGTAGGCGTAATGGTACGAACAGTAGACCCTAGATTCATCAGACTAATAGCATAGATTAAAGAGATATCTCTTTGGTCTATGCTAATAGGGGAAAGAAGTTTTCCCGTAATTGCTGTTTGCATAGTTTGTGAGGAACGTCTAAATAATATTAACAATTCAAAAAAAAAACCAATAAATCAACTATAATTTATTAATGGTAAAGCATACAGTGCAGAGAGATTTTTAAGGACATTTACTGGTAGGCCTAATAACCAGCAGAAACTAGTTAAAACTAGGAAAACAGTCATTCATTGAGATTGAATTAAGCTCCATATTATGGGCCTAGCTAATTTTTGGTTTGTCATTTCAAAAATCCATTTAGTCAGGGTCCGTTGAATTAAAGGTTTATTGTATATTCATGTACATGCGATGTGTACATTATGTTTGAACCAGTAATGACATTGTTTGATATTTATATGTTGGCATGTGATTTTGACATAGAACCATAAATGTTATTGGAATCTGCTGTATTTCTGTCAGATTATCTTTAATACTGCACTCCCCTTTTATTAACTGTATTAATGCGTTCTTAAAACGGTTATGGGTGATATGATTCTGTTTTTTGAGTAAATGATATGAAAGTGTGTTTTTCAGTGTAGAACAAAAATGCGTTTTTAGAGTTTCTCTTTCTGAAGAAAATTTTGAATATACCAGTTGGATTTGCTTACTTTATTTTTCAGTGTAAGATTTTTTTCAGCTGTTACAACTAGTTCACGTGTAAAAATATATTGTATAAATTCATCAGCATCTTACTTGTATAAATTGCCTGCTAAATTTTTCTATGCATCAGCAAACTTGTGCTAAGAATGGTTTGGTATTGTGTAAAAGTAAATTGCATTAGTCGTTGTATTTCTAATTATTCAAAGTACAGTAGTTACAGTACCTTACTACTTACTGAAGCTACGCAGTTTAGTGTGTAAGTCACCAAAGTTGTCAAGATACTCATGCATCATGTTCTATATTTTCATAAATTTTGAATACAAGGAAAGAGTTAAACGTTTTGTATGTCAAATATACCTGGTCCAATCCTAGCCTGGACAAACAAAAGTTTTGTTCTTTGTTTTGGATTGAGTTTTGTTCTTGGGGCAGAGTGCACAAGAACCTCTTGGATAGATACTATAATAGTACATTTGTACATATCTAAAGTTTTATATTTTTTCTTATTAGTTTGAAACTACCGTAAACAGGAAGGAATTCTGGGTATTATACAGGGTGATCTACTGTTCAGTAATAACTGGCATTAATTTTACAGGTTGGTAGGGGTTACCAAAACACAAAAACTTTCATATCTGGAAACGCTTCGTTGGCAAGTTACAGACCGTAGTTTGGCTCATTGGTTGTAATGTAAATCTTGTTGATAGGATAGGAACTAGTTGAAACGACTAGTTGATAGGATAGGATTTGCATTATAAGCAGTGGGCCAAACTATGACCTGTAGCTCGCAAACAAAGATTTCTGGACATAAATATATTTTGACTTGTTTTGTTTGTTTTGGTGACCCCTACCACCCTCTATAAAGTTTTGTCAGATATTACCGAATCACCCTGTATATGTTACTTATTACATTACAAAAGGTGACATTGAACTAGTAGCATACTATTGAATTGAAATTGATCTATATCTTCTTAAATGAAATGCATATTTTATATCAAAGTTACAGTCTTGGGGGAAAAATCAATGCCAGTATTATTATTGACTGAATGGACTTGTGTATATAAAATGATGCTGAAGATGTGCTTCCAAAAGATAACCAACTCCAATGGAAAATTCAGCAATAATACTGATTTTTTAAAATACACTCTTCTTTATTTGCGAAGGATTATTAGTATTATTATTATTATTATTATTATAAGGAGGTTTATTATTATTATGAATAGTAGAAATTGCTAACGAATCGGCTACTCTCCATCTCCATGTACGTTTATACAACATGAACATTAAGAGTCGAAGAAACAGAAGAAAGGCCATAACAATACAAAATTCAAGAAATGTCATCAGTAATCCAGCTGTATATTCTTGGCTTCCGAATGATATGGACAAAATGAAAACTTGAAGGAAACGAAGTTTATAGTACAAGACTAAGTATCGTAGGCCTATACTTAATACATGAAAATTACTAGTTTAAATAAGGTTATTCTGAGTTTCACGTTATGCTACTACTACTACAGGTAGTCCTCGATTTATGAGAGTTCAGCATATGCAGTTTGGCTACTATGTGACAAAAGTTTCTCCCAGTTACTTGTTATATGGGAAAACATTTCATTATTAAGCCATTCTGATTGGTGGTACACAAGTGACTGTTGTGTTACTTCTGCTGTGTATTTGCACTTATGGTGCAAATGTTGGCTTTTAGCTGGAGTTCAATGATATATATTCGATTTTCGACTTATGCAAGGTTTTGGAAGAACATAATCTTTGTTTAAACTAACGAGGACTACCTGTATATTATATTATAGATATGATCATGTAAAAATAATAATGCATGAATAACAATATACACCACGCAGCTTTATTATGTAGTGTATAATATAGTGTAAACTAGCTGAGAGGTTCAAAAAAGACAGCACATATTTTTTTCTCAGAAACCAGTTGGAGCCGAGAAGCGAGATTCAGCATAGTGAGACAGTGGACCTTACTGTTCTACGTTAATTTTTGCAGCTTTGCCAAATGAGTCATTCGTTGCCAATGCCATGCAACTATTGTTCGGTGTTGTGCAGTAAGTGTCCGTCACTTTGTTACTTCAAGCAATATCACAGAATGCATCATAGGCGTACTCAGTATGTTTCATAAGGTTTTCATACCAAATTATCGATACTTCATATCGACATTTTTTCATATTGCTATATTTTATATGAATTACAGATCACTTCAAAAGTAGTTTATTGAGGATGAAAGAAAGTGTTTGATTGTTCTATGATAAAGATAGGAAGTTAAACAAAAAATAAAAGTTAAAAAAAATAATACGATATTTTTTTACCATATTACGATACTCTTTGACATTAAAGTATGCAGTGGCACACTTTTGCCCAGAGACCATGTAGAAATATATGGTCTCTGCTTGTGCAGCTTAGGCGTGCGTGTGCCTATGGAATGCGTTGAGCAGTGCATTGGAGTTGGATGCGTTTGTTTGAAGTAACAATGTGATGAATCCTTGCTACACAAAAGAAAAACAACGATTGCTTCGCAATGAACAAGGTTGCAAAAAAGCATGCATGTGCATTAAGGCCCAGTGTCTCATTGAGCTGAATCTTGCTTTTCGGCTCCAGCTGGTTCCCTAAAAAAAAATTAAGTTTGATCTTTTTACGACTTTTTTCGAACACCCCTCGTATGCTAATGCATGATGTAAAATTTGGTTCATTTTTAATGTAAAATGGTCTGTAAATATAACATGAAAAGTTACTGCACAACAAGCTATTTAGCTAGATGATTTTTTCTGCCTTTATTTATCTGGGAATTAAATCCAAGAATAGGTCTGGTTCGAGATTGGATTTTGCACACACACACATGTGTAGCGATTGGCGTTTCAAACTGCAGCATGAATTCCACAAACAATTAGTTACTGTTTGGCAATGATTACTGGTGAAGAGATTTAACTACATCTGAAATAGGAACATTAACAATGCGCAGACAATCTGATCAGACCAAGCTTGGAAATTTGGGTTCCTGGTAGTTGCTGGGCATTCTAAGCATTTTTCGTTCAGTATTAGTTATTATGGAAGTAATCATTTGTACAGCATAGCACTAGTAGTTTTATCTGCATGAATATAAAAACTATATATGAAAGCAAGTTTATTTTGTAAGTTCCTCACTAATCAGTAGTTGGTAATATGTTCTTTATATTTTAAGTTGCCAAAGAAAATTGTTTTCGTGTTTATTGTTTGTGCTAGTACATTGTGCTTGTGAGTCAAGTTTTTGTTGAGTTGGGATCTTGTCGGTTAATTCTCTACCACTGTTGCATAATGAAAATCAAATACAATATGTATACAATGTAATATGTTACTCTTCTAAGATAAATTCGTGATCTTATCTGCCAGCCACTATTTTGGTACCTATGGAGATTCCTAAAATCCTAAAGGCTTTATGTAATAAAGAGGAAAGATATGGGATAATATGTATAGTACTCTTTTAAATTAAACCTTGATATCAAATTATTTGATGTAATTTCTATTAATTAAAATTGGCAACCTGTGGTGCCAAATGGAACGATTGTCCCACTGGCATTTCTTTTATTACTTTACAAGCAAATAAGGTTTTCAACAACACGTGTTGGGTGGGCAGGCAGTGGTGGGCTGGGCAAATAATCGACAAGGTCCTTGAATTGTTGATAAATAAATTTATCAACCATGAAACCCTTCATGGTTGATAAATTTATTTATCTTAAGTATTCATTCTACATGCACCAAATTTCATTTTGCTATATGCCTGGAATTTATGCACAAGCACATGCTGAGCAAAATTGTATGCAATTGCAACAGTTACTGTACTCGAAACTATGGATAATGTATGAAAAATAAGTTTTTCATACTTTTGTTTATGTTGCATCTAAGACCAAATATCTTTGTTGATAAAACTGTTAACCCCCAGATGTTTGTAGTTTATATTAGTGTTAATGGGTGAAAAATATTTAAATCACTATATTCAGGGCTTATAATGCAATGTCAAATGCTTGTGAAAATAGCACATGAAATGTAGTCAGTGATGTTTATTTTTTATGCATGATTGTATTGTTTGATTTGTTTGTGTGTGTTTATGAACCCACTAACTGCACGATTAACCAAAGTTAACCAACAGAGAATTTTACTAACAAATTTTACTAAACATTTTGCTATTAAGTTCAGTTGCATGTAATGGTTTGACTAATTTATTATTGCATAAAAAATGCTTTTAAAAACAGAAACTAACAAATATATTACTGAATTATGTATTCTCTACAATCTGTCAATGTTCTCTATAAAAGATTTAGAGTATAAAGTTTAAAAAGGATGCAGAAACTTTTTCTCCATCTTGTCCAGATGAATTAAAATTGATGGCGAGAAACAATCACTCACGAGTTGGCACAAACCAAAACTTTAGTTGAATAAGGATTCATATTTATTTAATTTTTCAAATCAGATGTACGTTCTACAAAACCCGTTATAAAAGATGTGATTCCAAAATCTAAAGGAGCTAAGAAAAACAAGGATAGCAAGCAGGACGTAATTGAGAAGAGTAAAGATGGCCGACAAGCATCAGCCGTGTCATGGATGGAGTTCCACAAGGTTCCTGAGGAAATTAACGGCAAGACGGCACCCAAATACGAAATGGAAGATATTCCTGAAATGCAGGTGACAAGCGAAGATTCTAGGGAACGACAAAATCTCGAGGAGATTGACGACGTTTTGGCAGAAATTCATCGATGCATAGTTGAGGAAGCACCAGCCCAACAATACAACATCCCTTCCACGCCACCATTGGCAAAGAAAGTCGAGTCAAGTGCAAATGAATCAACATCTGAAACAGAGCCTAGGAAGAGAATTGCTGAAGCCACTCTTCCCGAGTTGGAAGAAGTAGTTGAAGAAACTAAACCAATAGAACGCAAAGCTGAACCTAAAGTCAGTAAAATACCAGTGAGGAAGAGCAGGAATGGTGGCAAAAAATAAGCTGCATAGACGTTGAAAAATTTTGGACAATTGATTTTCTATTCAACAAGTTATCATGAGATGGTATAAATCATGCTGGCATTTTATTTTCAATCTAGACTGGGACTTTGGTATTCAAGTATAGCATGACATCTCAAATTGCTCATTAACTGCATATACTCATATTATCATTTATGCTTGTTTGTTATGCTATGGAATCCCAGGCGATAATCAAAACTTCTGGTAAAAATCGGATGCGGGTTGGTCTGTAAGGTTAGCCTTATAGAAGTAATCTTTAATTTTTTCCCTTAAACGGTGTGTTGTAAGATTATAGATTTTTTGTGTTATAGCTAATAATGACGTCAACTGGGAAATTTCGTGCAGAAATGTAACGCGTACATATTTAAAACAAAACATTTATTTACAGCATTTTTAGCATTGGTTTGCAAGTACTTGATTATATTTGTTTTTTTTTTTCAATTTATTAATCAGCCACTGCCAATACCGAATTAAAACTCATTTGCATCATGACACTGAGTGAAACTTTTTATTTTTATTTTTTTTATTTTATTATTATCTAAAAAATTGTAATATTGCACATTTTAATATTCTTAAACTATTGAAATCATTCTTATTGATCCTTTATGGTCAATCCTTGCTGTATTGTATTGCATCTCAATGGTATATATGGTAAGTAAAATAGGTCAGGAGGAATATAAGAAGGAATAAGTCTATACACCAGTCAACATTTCAGTTTAATTTAATTGGTGGGCAGTAATGACTTATGATACGCATTCCGCATTACAGCAAGGTATCCACATAAATTTTAAAGGATTTTGGGTTTAAATGCCAATTTCAAAGAAAATGGTTATGCACAAAACATGTTTTAATGATAATAGGCTTATTCGTGTACAAGCCTATTCGAGTAGTTTGAAGTGGAATTTCTTAGTAAAATGTCATCCTCACATCAGAAAATGCGTATGAAACAGCAACATGAAACAATTGTGGAAGATGACACGTTGGATATGAAACAATTTGGAAGATGAAACATTGACAGCAATGATGTGCAATACTTATAGGCCTCCTACACCTGAATATTAATATTGGTTTAGTTTCTTGAAACAAGAAGTTGTGTTTTGCTATAAGATTAATGTGTTTTGATTTCGTTTTATTCGGGTTTCATTTGGATCTGAAAATGCACATTTTTCCATGAGTGTCTCACCAGTGATTTCAGTAGTCAACATATCCAAGATCGCAAAATTAATTTAAAATGTATATCAGATACGTCTGGTACAGAAATTTATCTCATATAGTTTCATTTTTTTATTAAGATGGAAAAGAACGTAAACCTGGTGAGATAAGTAAAAGTAGCACAACAACAGTAACTGATGTGAGCAAAGGCCCAGAGACTAAAAAGACTACTACTACCACCGTTACTACAACTCGAATAGTGTCTGGAGGTAACTTAACGAATGTCCATCGTTTGTCATTTTGTGGTTGAATTGCTTTCACCTAACCAGCACTTAACATTCTCACTTGAGGATGTGAATAACCACGTTAATGGCATGCACTCATTGCGCACACTCAGTTGGGCACCAAATTGCACATTATTTTACCGAGCTGACTTTTTGTTCAAGGACATAAATAGAAACTAACTTGATTGCATTGTAGACAAAAGTCTTTATGAGAAGAGAAGTTTTGTTGGTTATCTGCATATACTGCATAAATGTAAACACTTAAATTGGGGGAAAATACAATCTCACTAGTCAAAATCCGATTGATCTTAACCATGAAAATTAGGTTAGGCAATGCGACAGAAGGATGCCAAACATATTTTATATTTGACTAATCAAAACAGGGTTTCAACTGATTCTGGTTTAGTATATGTTGATGGTAGATTTAGTTTGACTGAAAATTATCTGGATTACTGAGGTTTCCAAACTATACTGGGGTTTTTTGCTCTGATGTGCTTGATTCTTATTAATGTTTGATAAATAAGTTAGAAGAATGCTGAGTTAACTTTACACAATATATTATAATTTTATTGCTATTTTAGGGACAATTTTTAAAGACGATTTTGCTATAATTGATATGATATTTGGGTTTGCCCTAGGTTTCACCTTCTTAGAGAGTTATACAAAAGTTTAATTTAAGAAAAGGTTCTATGGTTTTCAAAGTCCTAGTATCTATGTACCTAGTATCTATCCTGATTTATCAAAATGATTATGGGGTGATTACAATCAGCCATGTCTTTATATAGTACCCAGTCAGAATCAACTATGGGTACCATGACAACTATAAAATGATAGACCAAAGGCACCTTGGTTCCAGTAGGTAGCAAAGAGATGGGTTAATGAACAGTCATTAATGTTACACAAATCCATGTCTGAAGAAAGCCATTTCAGAACAATGTCATGCACTAGATTCTAGTCCTAACCCCAGGTGTAATGATCGCCTAGGAGGAGAAAACTGTTGACAACTCAAGTTGACAATGTCTTAGCCATAGGTAATTCAGTCAGCTAGGAGGTACAGTGAGCAGTTGGTAACTTGTCATGGCAAATCAGATAAACTCAAAAGAATCCCAGATAGAATAAAGGAATTCCTGGCCATACATTTTGCAATTTCATTTTGTCGTTCTTTTGCTGTCAAATCAGGCTGTCATCATTAGCTTGTTCTTAGTAAGACCTGGACTCTGCAGCACGTTTTATGCTGTCTGTGGAAATAGATGGTGTGTTCACAGAACGACTTTCAGATTTAATGGTTGCTCTTAAGAAGCAGAGAAAGCACCTGGTCCAAGAAGTAGAGAAAGTTGTGCATGTTATTATGGCAAGAGAGGACATAGATTGGGCAATAGGGCCTATATTTTCCAGCTGGTTGCATGGTTCACAGTATTAGCAAACATGGACTTTGTCATAGGTTTGAGAGTTGTAATCACTGATGTGTGAAGGATAAGTACGTTCTCAAGGAAAATATGTGCTTTGCAAGTTACTGATCTCTGGATGGTTTTCTTGTCTTTGAAGGTAAGGCATAATGCCGACTAGAATGGACTTATAATTGCATTTACTGCAATTGATGCACCAGGATGGGGTGGGTGGGATAATGGTAATGGTTTACAACATTGCATGTTAGGTTAGGTTGAGTGTCTGGATTGCAGGCTGGTATTATTATCATAATTCAAAAATGATTTTGTGAATGGTTGGAGAAAATTACCAGCTTTGAGACATCCAGGATAGTGGGAAGCTATAGTCCTTCGGGCTTTGCAACCACTTTATGCTCACCATACTGACCAGGAAGAAGACTTGCTGCCATTTTACTCCCATGAGGGAGATCTTATATCGACCCCCCTTTCCAGAATTCAATATTACTGTGTTACAAAATTATATATCAGTGTATGTTAACATTGTTTGCAGTAGTTATGCATACGTATTTAACAAGGATTAAGATTGCTTTTTTCAAATTCTACAATTTCAGTTTTATGAAGTTAAGGTGTTTCGTTACTACTGATGAATATTTATGCAAAATGATTAGTACCAAATGGGAAAAGTAGCCTAAGTTAGAAAAGTTAAATTGAGTAGTTATAATATCTGGATAAGAAAAGAAGCTCCAACAAATGTAAAAAATTCATGTTCTGTTCCACCCTACCAATTTTGTTCTACGTAAATCAAAACAACATGTTACTTGTCAACGGCTACTGTGTATATTTTTTTATCATGCAACAAACAGCAGTGGCAGCTTAATAGTGTTATACCCTGTATATTTTTGCAATTGTATATTTGCATGGTTTGAATTTGAATGGCATTCACTTCACAGCACTTATTTCAAACAATTTGATTCATTGGGCAACCCAACCCTAATTTGTTAATAATTTCTGTAGTTCCTGGTGAAGCTATAACAGAAGTCTCCCAGGAAAAGGGATATCCAGAAGGTCCAACCACTAAGAAATCAGTCGAAGAAAAAGGTAGGAAAATTTTATATATCTAATTTGTTTTGATGTTTATATTCAAAGGCTTGAAATTGAACGCTGTAGATGAGCATGACAGCTGTTAAATAATTTGTATGACATACTGTATTATGTCATAATATACAGAGTTGTTGGTATAATTATGCTACATATTCATCAATCATCATCATCATACCTACGGAATTTTAAATTGTTTCTATGTGTATACACCATGGATTTTTATATGGACTTAATTAAGTAAACAGTTAGTTGCATAATTTACTCAGACTGTGGATGAGGAAAATGATAAAATAATGTGTTCATATCACATATGATGTTGTACCTTTTTTCTTTTAACTAATAACTCATCTTGCATTTTTCATTAAAATATTTTGTGTATAAAAAGTATTTTTTTTTTAGGCTAGATTACATGTATTTAGTATTAACAATTTTTTTTGTTTAAGATGAAACCATAGCTAGATAAGAAATTTCTATACAAGTGAATCAGTTGTGACAATTTTAAGCCTTTGAAATGAGTGTTGCTTTATCAAATCATGGTTCATGGACTTCGTTTCAAAGAAAATAGAACCCAGTATCCAAATATGACAAAACAGGGACAACATATTCAATCTTGTAGAGGTTGTTGTTATTTTTTAACCTTTATTACCAACAGTACAGTGCAACTCTCAACAATGCTTTTTAGCTACATATTTTGAGAGACTTTGGATATTTAAATTTGTACATGCTAAATTAAAGGAAATGAGGAACTGATAACTCATATTGCTCTGATGGCATGTGGGGGGAAAGTCTCTTGATGATTGCATCATGGATTCCACCTTTGACAATCCAGTAGGCTAATAATTTTTCTTTCTATCCATTGACATTAACTACAAATGCAGGTGTCCATTTTCATCTTTTGAAGCCAAGAGTTATGGACCACCAGTTTGTTTTATCACAGGCACTAATATGTGGAATACTGCTTATAAATTTGCATTTTCTTCATGAAGATTGAGAACTATTTATACGATGACAACAATTTGAAAAGTCACTTCGAATAAGCTGGATTACTTTGATGATTGAGTATGATAAAATACGAAAATCTCCACTAATTTTTATCATTGTATTTGTTTAGACTCTAAACAAATGATAAGATACATCTTTAAATTTTTCAAAGAATTGAATTTTTTTTCAGTAGACATGCTTAATCTTAAGTTTAGTGAGGCTTGATTGAAATGTAGATGAAAAAAGATAGAATGAATTGATATTTTGTGTATCTCTGAATTATTGCACATTGAGTTCGAATACAATTCAATAATTTTTGTAACTTAATAGAGTACTGGTGGTTACTTAGTATGAAAGCCACGTGCATTTTGTGTCGTGCAAACAGTGCATTTGGCCATTGTAAAAATTATTTCATGTTAAATAAACTTGTCAAAAAGTGTTTCATTGACAAAACTATCAAATTTGGAGCCCTTGAAATTGACCAAATTAAAATTTTTGGAAGTCCATGATTACATGATTGCCTTTTTGTGTAGGCTTATACTATATATATATTAAGTTAAGCATACAATATTGTTGAGTGCTTGCATATTGCCACCCGAATGATTATGAAAGTATGCTTGTGGTTGTGGTTTGGTGTGTGATGTAGGTAATTGTTGATCCTAACCCTCGTAATTAAGTTGTAGTTTTATTATTTCTATTTTATCTTTATTTATGACCAAGGTAAGTGATAGTTGTTTTGTATGTAAGTGATTTCTTGTTATTTTTGGTTTCCAGAATTTTGTTTCTCATGTTTTATTCAATGCTTGACATGTTTTGTGCACAAATTATCATGATAGATAAACATTGCTGCTTCTTGCTATTCGTTTATGCACTGTACCAAAGTTGTGTATGAATAGAGAACACCTTACACAGTTTTCTGTACTTATCACAGTAGGGGTATTCTGTACTTTGTATTCTGTACATCATATGGGTATTTATTGGCATTTGAGAAAGAATACTTATCTACAAAACTGTATGGTATTGGGAACAACATTTAATAAAGAATCTTGAACATTTATTCAGTGAACATTTATAACAATACTATATTCTTGAAGACTGAAGATCGTTCGTTATCTGTTACTTGAAAGGGGATTCACGTTGGGGCCAGTTTTGTTTCTCTAAGAAGTTTACAATGATGAATTAGAGTGCTATGCAACTTAACGTGCTGCCGTCTGGGATGGTGTGAACTTTCATTTGGAAGACTTTAAATATGCAAGTTCTTTATTCGACATTCGAGTGCATTGTCGGCTTGGATATTATTTTTTTTGTTTTTGTTTTTTCTTGACTTGATTTGATTTTTTACTGCGCAGACAATTCAGTCACTTGCTTTATGCTCCAAATTGTTTCTGTAATTATTTATTGAAAATTTTCACTATTTCCATTGGTTAATTGAAATCACTTATTTGTTAGAAGAATCACCATTTTATCCTATTAAGTTAAAACCTTCCTTAGTTTGTTTTGTCTGAGACGTGTGAGTTACTGGTGGCATGATGAATCATCTGAGTTACTGGTCAGGGCAGGCCCTAATTTTTATCCCTTTCGTGTCCAACAAACTTGCAGTTGATCAGAAAGCAGGGGAAGAAAGGACTATCGTTGCAACTTCTTATCCCTTAGAAAGCAGCATTGCATTCACACAAGAAAAACAGCCTGATTTAGGGCTATCTTCTCAAGAGGTGGTAATGATGCCTACAAAGATTATCACAGAACCTGTTATCACCAGTAAACAGCAAGAGATTACAACAGCAGACGATGAAGAAACTGTCTCATTGGAGGAATTTGAGGATAAAGATGTGACATGTACAGATTTTGTGCCAGAGAACATGGTTAAACTAGATAAGATTATACACGAAGATAAGAAATTTTCGCCAGATGTACTTGGAGCTGAAAAACAAATTACTATTCCGTCCACTTTTACTACTCTTGATAAACAAGAAACTTTTCAAACAGTGCCTCAACCTATTCTTCAGCCCAGTACACTTCCAAGTATTAATCCCAAGCTGGAGAAACTTACTCTTGAGACAGTAGACAAATCTCGTGTAGGAACCAAGACAATCAAAGATACACCACCAGAGAGAATTTCTCGTAATGCACTGGATAAAAAGGAACGTGTGAAAGAGAATTTCACTGTTAAAATTAGTTCTGATAAAGCTGATGATATACAACATGCAGAAGAAAAATTTGAAACAAAGCATGTTGGCAAAACTCCAAAATTGGAACTTCTGATAGGACATAAAGAAGTGCGAACAAAAGAAGCAACTGCTTCTACAGAGAGCCGTTTAACTCTTTATAGTCCTCAACAGGTTCCACAAAAGTTAGAAATATCTATATCAACAGAATCACACATTACAATCACATCGGGTATAGGATCTCATGAAGAAGAGAAAGAAACTGTGCAAATTCAAGCTGATAAAATTAGTGGTCCGATAGAAGAAAAAGAACCATCACCAATAAGACTTAGCAAAAAAGAATTAATTCAAACGAAAGAGCAGGATTTATTAGACAAAAGGGAAATGCTCTTAGAAGAGTCAAAAGCAGAAAGTCCGATTGATGAAACAACAGTTTTTCCAAAAAAATTAGTATATGTATTTAACAGACTAGATTTGACATCTGATGGAGAATCGCCAACATCAGAAAGTTTAATGGGCACTGATACTGGAGATACTGGAATAGGTTCAACAAGAATGGATACAACTAGCAGTCCCATTCTTAGGCAAGTTTTTGATACTGGAATGGAAACAGAATCGCCTGAATTAACAGACACTGCAATTAGTCCAATTCAAACCGAATTTACAAGCATAGGTTTAAGCCCAATAGAATCAATCTTATCTGGGGGAACTGCTGAGACAGTGCAAAGTCCTGTTGGACCACAGACAGTTTCAGTTGGATTAAGTCCAATTGATCTAACAGAAATACCAGAGGGTAAGCCTGATGTGAGAGAAATTGGTTTAAGCCCTATAGAAATAGCGATGTTAACAGAAACGGTTGATAAACACACCAGTCCAATATCATATGAAGAACTCACAATATTCATGGAAGAGAAAGAAATACTACCAACTTTAAAATCTTACTACATATTTGATGAACTAGTGTCACAAGAAGCGACAGAAATAGAAACAACTAGATTTGACAAGGGTGAAAAAAAAGACATGGAGAAACCAGTAGTTGAACTTGATAAAGATTTAGATATTGATGAAATAATTACAGAAATACCTGCCCTGACTATTGACTCAGATGAAAAAAAATTATATGCTAATATACAAAAAACTGATTTTCAAAAATTGCAAACTGAGGCTTCCATAAAAGAATATCGTGAAAGTAAAGTTGAACAAAAGGAAGAGATAGAAAAAAAGCAAATACTAACACATAAAAAGCATGACAAAATTGACAAGCATAAACTAGAGTTATTGGAAAAAGCAATGAAAGAAATAGAAATCACACAAGAATCAGAAAAAGAATATCCTTACAAAATTAAATCACAGATACCATCCTTATCAATTAAAGATTCGCTTGAAAGTAAAGAGCAACAAATTCAAAGGTACGAAAACTTAAAGTCAGAATTATCGGAGAAGATGGCAAAATTTAATTTTGAAACACCAATAGAAAGAGATGTTAGTGCTTTAGAAAAAACAACTGTAGCATCACCAGAGAGTGTAAAGCTAGAAAGTGAACTGAAATCTATGGAGATACCATCAAAACAGTACAAAGATCAGACAGATATTAGCTTGGATGGAATTATCTCAGAACAAGCAGAGCAAGAAGTTGAAGAAATAAAAAACGCAAAAGATTATGAAATACAGTTAAAAAAAGAAATCAGCATGCTAATTATAGACAGTTCATTGCATCCAGAATCAACTAATATACCAGCTAAAAAAAGTGAAAAATCTACCACAGAAATATTTGATATTTTCGACGTTAAAGAAACAGTTATAACAGAGATAGAGGTGAATAATGAAATCGATGAAATTAAAGTTACACAATTACAAGCTGAGGTGATGGAATCTGCAGTATCCATTACCAGAGATGAAGCACTTATTAGAGAATATGCAAAACAAACAGATAAAGTAGACGGAATTACCAAACAAGTCTCTATACTGCATAAAATTGACAAACCAGCACTTTCGTCAGATAACGAAATGAGAGATGTAATTGAAAAGGAAACAAAAATTGAAATGACTTTATCTCTACAGACAGTTCTCCATGATGAAATACCAATCTTAGAGGAGGCAGTGCCTGTGAAGGAAGAAATTGAGGTTGTCGAGGGGGTGAAAGAATTAGAAATGGGTGAGACAGAGATTTCTGAAGATGTGGGTGTTGTATCCGTAATTGAACAGGAGGAAACGCGTGAAGTGAAAACAATAACAGAGGAGAAAGTAGTGATAGTAAAAACTGTCACGGTGGAAAGAGCTGTGACTCTTGTAACCGATGAGGGTGTCCCTACAGAAACAGTTGAAGTCTGTGTACAAGAAGTGACCGAGCATGTGGAAGCAGCC
>JAQIWH010003335.1:0-20389 GCA_034695005.1 Cryptops parisi | reverse complement strand
AACATGGAACAGGGTTTTATGAAGCAGGAGGAATCGGGAGTGCCCCGAGAAAACCTGCCCCTGCGGTGTCAGACCCTAAACTGAACCCACACGGCACGCCTACAGGAAGAAGATAATATTTTATTGTGAGTATTTAGTAATCATTGTTGTTTTACAATACGATACGAATAAGTTTAAAATGATCATGCACAGGTGAATGAGTACCACTAATGAGTCCATAGATAATATCCATACTGTTAAGATTTCAAATTTCAATGGTATATTTATGTGAATTGTGATTATACAATAAATAGCTTAGTAGTCAAATTATATAAAGTCATTCTAGAATGACTTGCTATTAAAATGTTTCATTATTACATAAATGAATTTTATTATGTTTAATATGAGATTACTTGATATAGTATAAAATGAACAAGATACAGGTAATCAAATGCATTACAGTAATATTATCATTGTACGTTAATGATTATACAAAAAATTAAGGTACTTTTCGATTAGATGTTCATCTTTTTTGTGTTGCTACGTTCTTGTACTTGGTTATTGGTTTATTTTGCAGGTTAGGTTAAAAAACACAAAAACGTATTAAATTTGTTTTTTTTTCTAACCTAACCTGCAAAATAAACCCATAACCAAGTAGTAACAATAGAGAGGTGAGCGTCTAATCGAAAAGTACCAAAATTAATTTAAATATGTATTATATAAATTCAATTATATAAACTTCAATTACGTGTAATTAGAATGTTCAATTATATAAAGACTGAATTTATCGTGAGCAATATCATCAATGTAAACGAGAGGTCCCTAGTTTGTTCTCAGGTTAGACAATTATTTTCTAATTTTATTTAGAATAAATACTGTACTATAAGTTTTATGTATTATTTCTTCACCAATGAAATTAAAATGCTTTCTTGAAATACTGTTAAAAAACTACAGTGAAAGAATGTTAAATGAAGATGTAGATTTAAAAATTTAATAAATTGGTTTGTTGTTAGAAAAACGTTTTCAGAACAAACAATTCATTAAATTGAGGAGTCAGGTGGAAAAACGGCATAAATTCACTTATGTCGTTATTTCTTAAAATGCATGTATGTATTGTATTGCGCACCTCACCTTTCCCCAACTACCTACCTACCTACCTGCATGTATTGAATCGTTTTTGACCAGTCTATAGCATAAAGACATTGGGTTGCATATAATTTGCACTTTCGGAACAAGAATACGGAACTCGACTATTTTAAATCTGAAATTTTTGTTAACTTTGCAGATTTCTTTCTTTGTTTCTACTATACATTTCCATTTCCACTATGCCAGAAGTTTTTGCCATTTTTCTCAGCACTATATTTTTGGAGTTATTCTAAAAAATGACTACAATAAATAACTGTTATTCCACTCAACTCCTCAATTTGACTAGGATGAACTGACCAGTGAATGACCGTTTAAAGTTTCATGCAACTTTAAAATCACTTAAATAATGTAAATCAAACTTAATGAAAGTTTGAAATGTTTACGTTTAAGGAAAAAACAAGCAGATCAAAATACTTATTATATTAATTACACTGGACAACAAATTTTGAAAAAAAGTCAAACCTTTGAAATAAAAGTATGTTTCTTGAAGATTTGAAGGGGTGCTGAACACAATAAAAATGACAATGGCAATGAAAATGAAAATGCAAAATTCGCTATGGTTTTGGAGATAGAAATCTGCAATAGTTTTTGTATTTCTTGATTGGTAGCTGGACTTGTAGCCGTGCAGCTATCAAATCATTTGTTCTGTGTATATTTATTTATTTATTTATTTATCTATGTATCTATTTGATGACTTTCTTTTTCTTTTATTTTGCTTTTACTTGTATGTACCACTGATGAATAAAACAATTACTGCAATAGCATATGTGCTTATGAGATGTGCATACTTTATAACATACATACTGCATATCTTAGACTTTTAAAGTAATCATCAAGTTTCGTTTCTTTTGAGGATTTTCAGTTATTGTAGATGTTAATGCTGTTCACTTTTGCTTTAACGCTTTGTTTAACCGTAGGAAAGTAAAACAAATAGGCCTATGTTCAGAACACTAGCCACTCAAATTTACAGCATACACATCTACTTGATCACCGCTCTTCGGATAACTGACTTTCGGATAATCGATGTTTACTGTTCTAAGACAACTAATCTTCAGTTGGTACAATGATATCTCATTTTAACCTGAGATAATAATCAATATGGTGCGGCTATAGTAACACCAAATGTAGAAAATGTGATTGAATGACGGCTAACGTTTTTTCATTAAACCCCAGGTTGAATGGGCTAATAGTGGGAAAGAGTATCCATAATTTCCAGTTGGTGGTGGTTAAAATTCAACAAGAACACCCTGTATACCATAAGCCCAGATAGTTATTAAACTATTTCCAATATATTTAAAATCATGATGTTTGGAATAATCACATTTGAAAATAAAATCAGTTTGCATTTTTTTTTAATTTTTTTTTTTTTTTTTACTTCTGCATAGAAAATTTACAGTCAAACTATTATAACAACACCAATGTTTACATACTGTATATTATATTCATACAACAAATTAATTTTCAAAATATAGCTGTTGTATTTAGGCCTTTGACAACTCCAACGTACATTATTAAAGTTCCAATGCAAAGCATACCATTAGAGAAAAATGTTGCAAAAACCAAATTTTTTTTTAAGCTGCACGTTCTGTTCCACGCCGACAAGTGGAATTTCACAAGGAACACTTCACATGGGTTTATTGATAACGGAAACACCGGAGTAACTACGTCCAATGCTCATGCACGTCGGCAACATAGTCCACGTGTCAATTTTGGGATTGTACATTTCTACGGACGCTAAGTTAGATGTGCCATCATCGCCTCCAATCACGTAAAGGCATCCGTTCAGGGCAACAACACCTGCATGTGGAAAAACGAATTTCAATTGTATACAGGGTGTTCTTTAAAGGTCAAGTCAAATTTTAACCTGCTACTATGCATCAACATTGCCTGGGTCTGGAAATGCATACTCATTTGCATAACTATAAAGCGATCGAAACAACAGGCTTATGCATTTATGTGATTTCACCCTGTTATCTCGCAAGGGAAGAATCTCAGGACACATGTTTATTTGGGTTATTTGCTTTGTTTTGATGCATCCTGGTTAAAATTTGACTAGATCTTTCAGGAACTGAAACACACTGTAGATAATTGTCTGTCGGGTTTTCGTTTAGAAAAAACACTATACCTGCATTTCTACGGCAAAGTAGCATATCGGAAATGCTTGTCCACGTATTCGTTTCCAGATGATAACGTTCCACACTTTTCCTAACCAGTGGACCGTCGTGCCCACCAACAGCGTACAAAACATTATCCAGCACTCCAACACCTACATAAAACATTTATTTAGGTGTTGGAGTTATTTATTCATCAATTGTTATTTCGAATATCTTAAGAAAAATACACATTTTAAATTTTTTTCAGATACACACCTGCACCACTTCTGCGAGCCGACATCTCCGCTGCCATGGTCCAGGAATCGATTTCTGGATTGTACTGTTCGACGGTGTTCAGACATTGCCGAGATGCGCCATCATATCCACCAACCGCATACAAGATTCCTAAAGTTTCATGAAATGGGTATGTTAATAAAAATTATACTATGGTATTACACCATCATTAAGCTATTTGATGCTTGCCATTAAGTACACCAACTCCAACACTACTTCGCCGGGTGCTCATAGGAGCGATCATCCGCCATTCGTTCGTGTGGCTGTCGTACACTTCAGCACTATTCAATCCAGTCGATCCATCAAATCCACCCACGGCATATATTAGTCCATTCAAAATACCAACACCAAGTGTGCTTCTCCGAGCTTCCATGCTCGCCACTGACGACCACTGGTCTTTGACTGGATCGTAAACGTCCACTGTGCGAACTCGTAGCGATCCGTTGAACCCACCAACAGCATAAACCAAACCATTTAAAACGGCCAGTCCTTAAAATAATTTTGAAAAATGCTTGTAAGCAATTTTTTGAAATTGGTGAAATTTAGTAGGAATAAAAATTTCTTATACCTTCCCTGCAGCGTCGTGTTGGCATTTCAGATACTTGATACCACTTTTCTTCTCTAAAGTCGTACACTTCAACGCTCCGTATAGCTTTTGGCGCTTGACCTCCGACGACTAATAATACCTTAAAGAATATGTTTGCTTGAATTAAATTGGAGTTCTTTATCTGTGTGATCAACACTACAGGGTTCCTAAAAGTTCTAGCCAAATTTTAACCACAGATGCTATGCATTAAAACAAACGCAAAAAAGTCCATCTAAACATGGGTCTGAAAATGCACACATACAACCATTATGAGATAATAGGCATTTATGTGACTTTAACCTCGGAAGCAAAGCATTGCAGGACTCGTATTAATATGGGTTGTTTGCTTTGTATTGATGGGTAGCATCTGTGGTTAACATTTTATTAGACCTTTTAGGAACACTCTGTATACAGTAATCTCATGGTACTGAGTTCATTAGTAACTCTCTTTTTGCAAAACTCACTTTAGGCAGGCCAACGGGCGTTCTAGGCTTTGTTCGTGGTGTTTTGTACAGCTGTCGTTGTTCACCTTTCAAAAGGTGATATTTCATAGCCTCGATCAAATAGTCCTTGCACTGGAGGTTTGTTTTCACTAGAGGTTCTTCTTCGACACGCTGCACGAGATATTCCTGAGTTAAAAGTGGAAGTCTAACGTGCTCCATGAGCATCGCAATGTGTTCTTCTCTGTGTTCACGATCATGATTAACCCACGACATGACAGCTTCAAATACCTGACAAATTTATAATTAACAGCGAAAACGAACAAACGAGAAATGAATCAATACAGGGCGTCCACCTTGAGATGTCAACGTTTGGAAAATCCACCAATTTTCCATGTAACGTTATACAATTGCGATACAGTTGGTGCAACGAAAGCAGAAACTCAGAAAGTGTATGGGAATTTTGTAGTGCCGTGTCAAAGCCACAGTGTCACTGCAGTCAATCATTTTGCAAAATAGCAACTCTAAGCGACCGAGCACAGGTTGTGTGGTGGATGCAAAAAACAAATGCAGGTCAGATCACATGGGAAAATGTTGCAGAACACATGACACAAGGTAGATTACTGGATAGACATTCTTCATGACACCAAAAACGCCCATGCGGAGATGTCATTTTTTTTTAATGAAACTCGGATAGGTTCAGTATCAATTTCCATAATTATTGTTATGTCCGTATCTATCTTCAAGCTGTATGTATGGTAATTAATATGATGTTGACATCTCATGGTGGACACCCTGTCTAATTGTGTAAACAATGCTGCAGTTGTTACCATTTCTTCGTTCGAAACTGTTAACCGGTCGCTGCATATTAGCTTTGCCACTTGCAAACATGATAATGCGAGATATTCATCATAATCTTTGACATCCCTAGCGTTTAAAAAGAAATACGATTTGTTAAAATATTATTAAATATGATATGAAAATATTAAATAACTTAGTTGAAGTCAAAACGATTGGCTTACGAAAAATGTTGTTCGCTATAGGCCTCAGCTGTGTTCATGAGTTCGACACAACTGTGAAGATCTGCGAAGGCACGGATTCCTAAACAATTACTGGGATGAAGCTGCGCTTGTAAAAATTCACAGCAGGCATCTCGAACGTCCGTCAACTGGAGTAGATTAGCGGCGGGAAGAAGAACCTACAAAAATTGTTTGCAAAGTGAGCAGCCATTTTGATACAATCATAGGATCGCCGAGCTTAAAAAAAAACACACACCTGCACGTTTTCTTCGGTTACATTGATTTCCGCCGAATATATGTAATCGATCAAGAGATTCAAGGCTTGGCCGTCGATTTCTTGCAGGGTGATTCGGTCGGCTCGACTCTCCTCGAAACCCGTGAACATGGCGTAAAAGTAACGACTGCACGAAGCCAACACCATCTTGTGGACTGGAATTTCCACACCGTCGGCAACGAGCACCAAGTCGCACATGAGATTCTGTCTGTAACGAAACAAAAGATGGTGAGTAAAACTTGCATAGTCTTAACAGCGTTGACTGGTGTGCAAGATGGGCGAGTTGTTTACTTCCGCATGATGCTCATGGTTTCGAATGCCTTGTGCGTGTGGAGACCATTTTTGTACGGCGATTTGTCGCCTCGACGCCGTGACAGTCTGCTACCAACTTCCACTTTATCCGATCTTCCAAAATCATCTTCTGTCGCACTGTCCGAACCAGCGCTGAAAAGTAAGATTGATAAACAGATCACCATCCACGATCCCGAGTCATTCGTACAACCTAGACTCGTCTACGGGCGATTGAAAGGATAGTTATTGAAACAATCTGTATTATTTCACTTTTTAACCAGGTCAGATTGGCTAACTAAGACATGGAGGGGGGGGGATAGAACTGCACAATGACAATAAAAAAAAACTTGATTCACGAACATTCACTATAACCAATGTCGCATTTCATAAGAGAAATTGCCAAAATTTACCCAAAGGCTGCCTATCGCACACAATTTTTGGTGTGGCAAGTCGAGTAATTTGTGAACCACTGCGACATCGACTTTTTGCTCAATCCATGAACAAACTGGTTGGCAAGAAGCTGACATCACAGTGGTTCAAAAATAGCTCGACTTGTCACACCAAAAAATTGTGTGAGACAGGAGGGAATTCACCAGTTGCAGCCAGGAAACTGATAATTTCTCATTCCGAATAACATGCATCAATTTAATATCATTTCACTACACATAACCACTGCTGCATCTGTACCATAGTTTACCGCTGTCGAATCAGTCAAATCGCAAGTGGTGGTGTAAAACATAACGAATGCAAATAGCATTGGTTTTGATTTCATTACCTGAACCTTACCTATTGTAAGCCTTGAGATCAATATTTTGACATTGCGTTATAGTACTATATCATATGTCAATGTTATTGATTTTGTCATGTACTTGACTAAGTTGACACAACAACAACAACAAACCTGGCAACTATTTTGTACATGTAGGCTACTGGTCGGTATTAAAGTGTGGATGTCATATGAATATTCGAACGGTTTTTAACTATTTTCCATCCAGTTGTGTTTGGTTTTTTTTTGGCAAGGTTTCAGAAATGCAATGGAAATATGAACGATATTATATTCAAGGTTAATATTGTTGTTGTAACAATACACATGATGCATTACCTAGAAGCCTTATTCATTCCAGTGGTGTTTCAACCTCTGTAAATATATCTCGCTGATCTATCCAAATATTCGAGATGGGCTTTTGTCATCTCTTTGGAAAATAATTGCTCGAGGCCGAAAATCGTACACATTCGTCGCCATAGCTGTTAACTGTTGAGTATTATGTTGGCATATTTCTTGCTTGTCAATTTTTTTGCTGCATTATATTCGACATATATAACATATATGTGCAGAATGAATTTTTTGTTAATTTTTCTGCAAAATAAATCGATTATAAAAATTATATCGCAAAACGTTGGGTGTTTATATTGTTTTTGGGTTTTGACCAGCTACAGCTTGTATGATACTGTTGATTTAAAATGTCATGTTTCAAGTTCACAGCTGGCAAGCTTTTATTTATTTATTTATTTTTTATATGGTGATTTTAAATCACCATGTTTGGTTCTATTGAAGTTGTTTAATTTCATAACTTGAAATGGTGGAATTGTTGTTAAAAGTAAAAATTAAGGATTTAACTTGGAAGCTACGATGCTATTTAGTACTGTCTAGAATCATGTGACGTCATAATATCAATACACTCGCTCATGCTCACTCATCACACACCTAGCTTTGCGGCTTAAATACTGTTACGTTTCAGAAAACTTGGCTGTAAAGTGAAATGCCGTATAACGAATCATATAGATGTACCGTTGTGCATTAATAGGAAATATTTGTTTTTTTAATTTCATGATGATAAAAAATGTATTGTTATAGATATAATTATTATTATTATTTTAGTATTAAAATTTCTTTTCAAGATTTTTTGGTGGTATAACGAAATTTTTTTTTGCCGTAAAGCAAAGCTGAGCCACAATTTGATACAAGTCGTTATGGTGAAAAGCCGTATGAGTGTACTTACTTGAGTTTACTAAGTACTTGTACTAAGTAAACCCAAGGGTGAGAGTGTACTAAGTACTTGTACGTATAGTAACTTACATTAACTAATGAAATCAAAATACATATATAAAGGAATAATTAAAAAAACATGATTAACTACTCTAACTATATAACTAATAAATAAATAAATAAATAAATAAATAATAAGCAAAAAAACTAACATTTTCACTTTGGGACTAGTGGTTTTTGAAAACAATAACCGGCTGATGACATTAAACAACGAATGAAAATACACCAAACAGTGTTTTGGGACAGACTGATTATGATTACAATAGCCGATCGATAACATTAGCCGTGATTATAATAATCGAATTCTACTGTAAATTGTTTTCAATTGATACATTAACCTAAACACTTGTTTTACATATTCACAACTTTCGTTGGGTATACTGATATAAAGCAACTTTGGACACTCATTAATTTGAACATAAAAACTTGATTAAAATAGCCATATTTCTATTTTTCTGATATAATGACGTCACCTAACCTTACTGAAGCACCGAAATAATATTTTCTTGATGATCTACAATTAAATTAATGGGAATTCATTGAACTAGTAGATGATGATGAATTTCACTGATTACCTTCTAGTACAGTGAACTAGAAGGTAACCATTGACATCAAATTACACCAAATATTAAAAACTATATCAAAATCAACTTGAATATCACACATTTACTATATTCAATGATATTTTACATGCTGTAAACTTATTTTATAGGTTTATTTAGCTCTAAAGTGTTTTGATGGTATAATGGACATGATTGGAAAAATTTTTAATTTCTAGTTTTGAATAAGGAATTTCAACAAAATCTTCCTGTTGTAGAGTATTGGTACTTTCCGGTTATAGCCAGACCCAGTCTGATGTTGCTATTTGCTTGTACTTAATTATGGGTTTATTGTGCAGGTTGGGTTAGGAAAAACAAAGAAACATATTAAACGTATGATATTGTTTTGTTTTCCTAACCCAACCTGCACAATAAACCCATAATTAAGTACAAGCAAATAACAACATCAGACTGGGCCTGGCTATAACCGGAAAGTATCGAGTTTTTATTTTATATCGGATAACTTTGTATAATTATTCGTATTTATATTTGTGATGATAAAAACTTAAAAATGAAATAAATAATTAATTTATTTTTATGATAACTTTGTAGTTAGAACCTCAGTTTCCTCACACATACCGACAATGTCCTACAAACAGAAAATATAGTTTTAATGCTACGTGACAGTTCCAGTCTTTGAGATTAAACTAAAAAAAAACAAAACGGAACAAATGTGTGATACATTAAAGTTTGTCTTGTTTATTTTTGTTATGTATAAGCAAAAATACATGACTACTTTTTTTTCTGGTCCTTTCATTGTTTTTAAAATGTTGCGAGTTTTGAGTAATACCAATGGTTAGAAAACGATCCACTCTTAAACTGTCTTAAGACGGTCTTTACTGTCAGTGCCAATTGGTACACTTACACATCCTTTACTTTAATAATGCTTTTTATCTTACAATTTTAACTCATTAAATACAATTTATTCAGGATTCACACAAAACAACCTAGGCATAAAAACAATCAAAAACCCATCAAGCCATCAGCACGACCTGGTTCGCGATAACCAAGAGAATCGTTTTATTTTTTCGGTCTTTGTTTTTTTTTCTCCCAAAAAATGGATACTGATTTCTTTGACCTAACAAACGGCACATTCTTACACTCGTTATTGAGAAGTTAAAAATGATACTTGGTCGAGAAAAGTTTTTTGGCAAAAATAAATATTTTTCTATGTTATTCTAGAAGCTGGGTGAAAAAGGCAATTTCTGGCCCTGAGGGGCAAGTACGTATTTTGCGCACTTGCTCTCTGGATCGTATCCGGGCTACAGGTGACCGAACAAGCATGTCGAGCCCAAGCTTCAGACACTTCCAGTCAGTGGCAGCTTCTGGTCCCGTTTGAGTGCACGTGCACCATAGTGCCTCTTTTGTAAAAAAGCGCATTGTCCTCTTCTACCAACCCAATCTGACCAGACTTCCTAACACTCACACCAGTCCTTGTGACTCATTCACACGAGAGCTTTGTCCGATGAACCAGCATGCAACAGCTGCGATTTTTCCACGACCATCTACTACTACAAGAATAACTGTATCAAGAAGTGTGCTACTCTTTACTCATCGCCAAGGATTATGTAATGCCAAAGACTGGACGCTGTAGCAAGAAAATATGAAGAAGAAGCGGGGCGTCTGATACGAGGTAAGAGCTTAAAATTGATTTGTATTCTTGGTTTTAATGTCTTTTTATTTGGTGACGAGAATTGCCATGTGTTACTTTACTTTTAGGAAGTATGATACTCGATAGTAAACTATAGGATGAGTGGTGCACAGATGTTAATTGTCGACATTGGTGAGATATTGGGTTCATAATAGAAATGTCTTGCGCTTAGTTGGTAGTAGATGAATTTGGTAAAGGGTTAAACTTCTTCAAAAGTACCTTTTAATATTCGTGACAAAAATTCGTTATTGTGTTAGCATGTTATTTTTGTAGAAGTAAACAAGTTAATTAAGAATGGCTTTTAGAGCCTACTGTCATATACAACAGATATATACTGTATGTACATACATAATGCAAAGAATTCACTTTTGATTGGTGCACGTTTCAAATTTATGCGATCGTTGAGTAATTCGATATTTGATGTATGCGAGTTTTGAGTAATTTTATTTTTGATTTCTGTAATTTTTGATTTATTTATTTATATATGGGCTTCTTTTACGTTGGATTTACGCGGTTTTTGATTTGTGCGAAGGACTTATGCGGTTCTCGTTTTATGCGTTTTTTTGGTACATTGGAACATTAGTACATTGGACTATACAGTATATTCTCATAAACCACTGTAAATGACAATGTAGTTCAATTCTCAGCTCAAGTGAAGCTAATATAAAGAGTATAATAAAAACAAGTACATGTTGTTTTTCATGTACATGTTCAATATCAACTTTCGAGGATAATTTATGGTACTAATTTAACGTTTCTGTTAACACCAAAATGGAATGTTTGTAAGTGGTTTTTAGTGTTAGTTTTGAATTGTATATGGATTTCATGCTGCGCACGTTTGATATCGTTGATTGTTATTTTCGTATAATAATATCACCCCCCCCCAAAAAAAAAAAATAAAAATAAAACGTGGCTATAGTACTTAAGATTTTCGAACTTGTTGATATGATACTGTTAAATCATTTGCATTCCAACATGAATCTGATCCGAAACGTAAATTTTCGTTGACCCGTTTCATCATCATCAGAAGGGTTGGAAATAATAGTAAAAGAAATGCTTATCACAGTTTGAAGATTTGATTATCATTATTTGATAGGCAGTGAGCTGAAAATCACAGAGATGTAAGCGTTGTTTTATGGTTTATTTTTCTTCAAATTAAAAGGCTAATGCTAATTTGCAAGGTCCTGGTCAAAAACTAGGTAAAACGTTCAATGTTGGTCAAGCACGTTTTTATTTGGTTTTTTGAGCTGTTCGTTCACGGGTTGATTGAGAAATTACGTAGGATTGGACCATTGAATTTTATTTATCGTGTAAGATAACTATATATCTGTTTAGCTAAATCTTCGATGCCACCCATGGTTCTTTGCGTTTTTTTGGGGTGCTATTGTTTAGTCAGGTTTTGTTTTGTCCTAGGAAGACAGTGCAAGTGATGTGTTGAGCGAATGCTGGGGATTGTCTTGAAACAATGATATCGTGAGCATATTGTTTTGTCGATCTAGTTAAGGTCATCGGTATCGATTAATTTGTATTGTAAGGTTGAGGAAACCGTTTGATTAAATGTTCGAATGGAACTTTGCTTCGTGATTAAAATGTTGGATTGAGATCCTGTTTCTTAAATAATCAGTTACTCAAAATTGATAGGCTACTATTAATTTGTACAAAATTAATTTGTATAAAATAGGTATTAGTTTACAAGCTTATATCGAAAATCGGCGAAGATATATTAGACAGTTGCCATTTGAATATTTGATACTAAATGCTTATAGTTTGTACAGATTTGAGTTGTAATTACAGGAAGTTCTTGATTTGTGCGAGTTTTTCATATGCGATGAGAGATATTTTTCGAGATGCTCGTAACTTTAAAATATGCACATTTAGACGTTTTTGTCTTTTTTTTTTCACAAAAAACTTCTGGCTTTTTTTCGTGAAATAAACATGTTTGGGGGGGAGGTGGCGTAAATCTACCAGCGTGCTCGTTATATAGAAAACATTTCGTTTTTACGCGATTTTGTGCGGTGAAGTACAAGTGAAAACGTTTAAGTTTCGCCACTTAATGGAAATTACGACATACAGTATATCGGATTTTCGATTTTTGCGAGGTTTGCAAAAATTTTAACTCTCGCATCAATTGAACATTTGTTGTATATTTTTTTACATAAAATTTTCTAATTCATACTACAGTACCCTACGTATTTTATTTAATTTTCAACTTGTATGGGTGAACACAGTAAATCCTCAACATTCGCGAATTCGGTGGATCTTTTCATTCGCGAGGTACTAATTTTTATAGTCTCTTTCATTAGCGATCTTTTGGCTTCTCACATTCGCGAGTCTGACCCATCAAAATGGGGTGTCACATATTCTAGTATAACATATTGTACAGCTTATATTCTAAGTTGGGTCAACTTTTAAGCTGTTTCCAGTTTTTCATGAAAAATAGGTTGTTCATCCGATTTTGCATGCTGCCCGAACAAACAAGCAAGAGTTTGAATTTTATGTATATAGGTCTATGATTTTGCTACTAGGCCTACCATCACTTTTATCATATTGTACTTTTTATATTAGCTTCACTTGTGAGTGAGTGGTGAGTTGGCGAGCTGGGAATTGAACGTATACTGCCATCTACAGTCGTTTATGAGAATATACTGTATTGTCCAATGTACCAAAAACGCATAAAACAAGAACCGGATAAGTCCTTCGCATAAATCAAAAACCGCATAAGTCTAATGTAAAAAAATCGCAAATGATACAAATTAAATAAATCGAAAATTGCAGAAATAAAAAATGGAATCACTGTACTCAAAACTCGCATAAATTTAAATTCGCATAAATGAAACATGCAAAAATCAAAAATTATTTTTTTTGAAATGATGTATGTAGTATATATCATGTAGTATGTGATGCATGTTGTAATATCTATATATGACAGTATATCAAGAGTATGCTTTAAAAGCATTATCACATTTTGCACCATTAAATAGGTTTAAATGGTGTTCCCATGACGAGCAATACAATACACAGTTTCTTATAGTTTCATACCTTCTGATTATCGGAGTTCGTACTAGAACTTAAATTTCAAATAAAAATCACTTTATAAATTCACATAGCACGTTCAATTTCAAATTGCACGCATGAAGAGTCACTAATTCACTTATTCAATTCCCCCGAGGTTTTGACATGATACAATATACTCCTTATATAAACGGAAAACGAATCGAAAAGAATAACAACTTTATTTGTTCGATAATGTAAAGTCTCTTTTGTGAACTTCAACGTGTTTTGTTGAATCGTGAAACAAACTTTGGGAGCAATGAAACTTTGAAAAACACAAAAATCAACTTCGGTGCTCTGCATTGACATTGGCACGGTGCCGAAAGGGATGTACGTGTAGGTTTTTTTTTTGTATGACACACTCGAAATTGGAGTAATAATTTAGTAGCATAAAGAACATCACTAGTGACGAATAGTGGAGGATAGAGTTGCCTAACTGACCATGTAAAATAAAAAAAAACAAATGTACAAAAAAAAACAAACAGCATCCTTCTTACCAACGATCCAAAGCAACGTAGGACAAAAGGTGAACACCCTAAGAAAAGGGAGAATCACTATCGAGGTATAGTGTACAAAATCGAGTTACTTTTTAAAAGTAGAAAATTTGAGTCAAAATAAAAATACGTTAGTTTATTTTGTAATGTACGTACTTCTTCCATTGTTTGTTTTTTTATATTTTATTTATTTATTTTTTTATGCGAGTTTGATGTAAGTTATGTTTTTAAGGAAATGCTCTCTCATCTCTTTCCTCATTCATTCCTCACTTTACTCGAATATCTCGGTGCTTTCGAATTCAGGGCATTGGTGGAAGAGATTAAAGAATTGATTTTGATTAACGATGGGAGTTTATAGCAGATTATGTTTGTTGTATGGTGGTGGTTTTTTTTTTCACTTTCTTTTTATTTTAATTTGTAATTTTTAATTTCACTGAACTAGTCTCTCATGAGAAGTAAGAGAGAGAGAGAGCAAGACTGAAATTAGAATCATAGTTAATGGTGTTCACATGGTTTTTTTCTTCAACTATTGTTAGTTCTTTCTTTTAATTCAGTTTTTCTGAGGAAGAGAAATACAAGTATGAAGATTAAACAAGTGGTTAAAAGTAGGTGGGTTTTTGTTTTTTTTGGTGATATGTGAGAGAACAACCTTAATGACTAAGTATTGTAATTGAATTAAAAGATATAAATAAAATTTTGTACTTTTTTTTTGTTTACTCAGAAGAGAAAACTTAATGGAAAATATAATGACTTAATTTGATGTGGGTCGAATTAGATTTACAGTAGTAATATTTTTATATCTGTTTATTTTATTTTATAAGGTGTTCTTGTAGTTAAAATCTGACTTGTAAAGATCTAGTCATCGAATTTTAACTACAGATGCTACGCATCAAAACAAAGTAAACAACCCATATAAACATAAGTCTGAAAATTCTTCCCTTCTGAGATAGGGTGAAGTTACGTAACTTTTTAGGCCTAGTATCTCATAAAATTCTTGTATGTATTTCTGGACCTATGTTTATATGGTTTTATTGCTTTGTTCTGAATTCTGATGCGTAGCGTCTGTGGTTGAATTTACTGGACCTATTAGGAACATCATGTATTAAACAGTCAAGGAAAATATAATAATTCACTCTGATTTAAAGCTTTTTTGAGAGAACCAACCAGAGATCATATATAAACATTACGCTTTAATGCAATGGTTACGTCACTTAGTAAATGTTTATAACCACGTTCTGTGCATTATACAGGAAATGTCACGATTCAATTTGCTTTGCAATAACACTGCCAAATGAGGATTTTTGTTGTTTTCAATTCAACAACATTGGTTGTTTATGCTAATTATGTGATTTTATTTTTTGAACGATAAAGCGGTTAAAAACATCAGAACTCACTTTTGAGTTGATAAACAAAGTAAATTACAGCTATTTGGACAGTAAAAAGGCTTTTGAAGTCATAAATGGACTCGATTTAACAGTTCATTGAAGATAGAAAACCGGTTGAGATGAATCATCAATGCATGTCGTTTATCTTTTGACCATTTTGTGTTTTTGTGTATTCACTTGTATTTTTTCTTCATCAGTTTTCTTTTATTCTTTTGCTTTTGTCTCTGTAGTGTTTTATCTTCGTTCTTCTTCACTGATCAGGACATAGACTTCAAAAAAACGTTCAATGTCAAATAACGATTTTTATATTTTTGGAACACCTTTTTTGTTTGGCCCCAATTTTCACTCTAATAACGAGTTTTTATCCATCATTTTTAAAGCTCTGGTCGAAATCAGGTTCCAATATAAACGAAGAACTTATTTTCGGTTTAAGTTCTGATTTTCTTCTTTCCAGATTTTGATCTTTCTTTCTTTTAGCATTTCAGAACAATTTGATGATATGAGAAGTCTAGGATACATTTTAGTATATCGCCCATGGAATTTCTGCATTAAAACTGTATGTTTGAGCTTCCCATTTTGTAGAGAAAAAAAGATATTTGTACTGGCGAAAATGAAGAAATGTCGCTAATATGCGATTTTGATTGGTCAACTAACCTAGCCAAGCATCACAAGGTGTGAGCTTTAGTAAATGGCACAGGAGTCGTTTACACTGGTTCAGTTACCTTAGATCGCATATTAGTGATTTTTGTTTTTCATTTCCGCCAGTACATATGCATATATTATTATTTCTCAAAAAAATTGGAATCTCAAATATACTGTATAGAAAAAGCATAAAACGAGAATATCAAAAACCGCATAAGTCTAATATAATAAAAAAATTGCATATATAGTACAGTATAAATAAATAAATCGAAACTTGCAGAAATCATAAATGGTATTACCGTTACTCAAAACTCGAATGACTCAAATATCGAGGATCGCAATAAATTTAAATTCGCATAAATTGAAATTTGCATGAATCAAAATTCGCATAAATCGAGACATGCAGAAATAAAAAATGGAATTACTTATAAACACGCATAAATTGAATATTGAATTACTAAAAGATTGCATAAATTTTAATTCGCATAAATCGAAACATGCAGGAATTCAAAACTGAATTCTTTGCATTATGTACCTACAGTATATCGGTATATATGACAGTATATAAAGAGTATGTTTGAAAAATCATTTTTAATCTACTTGATATACAGATATATCATGGGCTATAGACTAGGCATAAAGCTCACCCGAAATTCATGTTCTAAAAGGTGATAAATAATACTTATAATACCATAATGGTTACCATGGTAGAGTAACCATTTTTTTTGGAGAAACTATTTGTTTTGGTAATTTTGTTGATGATAATGATGTCATCTCATGTGCGATGAAACACTATGTGAGAAACATGTCTTGGTGCGAAAAACTAGTGGTGGGGGTGTATACTTACCATCTGTGTGTATTTTAGCAGACACGGAACAGTCAGTAGCTAGTTGAGCGTAACGTGTGAATGGGAATACTTAACAGCAATTTTAGTTTGACTTTCTTTTATACTATTGTCGAATATTTGTTTTGATCGACCCCTGCTGATATAAGGGAAAGGTCATTGTTCCATCATCATTTTGTGTTTTCAAGCATTTCAACTTTCACGAATCGATTCTTGTTTTCTTATAACTTTTTTCGAAATATTGGCTCTAATCAGGTAAAAAAAAAAGTTATGAATTTTTATAAAAGTGTAATGATGCTAATGTGATAAAGGAAAATTGTGGTAAAAAAGAGCGAAAAAAAATCAATTTGCGGTTGTTAACAACATTGTTTGTTCGCATGAACTGTACCATTAAGCGGTTAGGTTTTAATAACGTGGGATCGTGTATTATCACAAAACGGATGAAAATGTCATTATTCTGTTTTTGGAAATACTGAAGGCTATGGTGACAATGACAAATTGTTGTTCGACATGGGAAACTTGGTGTTCACAGCACCTTTCGATTCTGTTCCTACAGGATGCAATGAGATGCGAATCACGATACATAACCAGAAATTACTAATGGTGAGAAATTATTATCATTCAACCTACAAAGATCGTTACACTCGATATACTGTTTTTCATATATCTATACAGTAAGATTATCGTCGTTTTCCTTCTTTTTTTAACTTGAGTTGGTTGAGCGTAAAATGTCATTCTATTATGTTACATTCTATCTTAGTGAAAAGTTAACTAATTTCAGAGAGAATCATATCTGAAAATTGATCATATCTAAAAAATGTATTGTATTTGAATAAGTAATTTGTTTGAAGAATATATACCGAATGAAACTATATACTTACCTTAACAAACATTTCGACGTTATAGAATTTGCAATGGCTTTCACAACCTTGACTTTATATTTTCACTGTATTACAAAATCAATATTTATGTCATAAAGTCATATTATCACCCATATAATATGACCTTGTCACAGCATATTCTCTTATAAGTACAGGTATAAAAACTATAAACGTAACTATTTTAAACTTTTGGATTAATAGGTTTATATTAGAATTGAAAACATTCTTTTTGTGATATAAATTTACGTTATTTATACATTTAAATTTACACGTTATTTGACGATTATGTTCAAATTTGACCCGGATTTTGTCAAGCAGAAACGCTATTCTGTGCTAAACAAAATGTTATTTGATTTTGAACATCTTAACTGTTAATAATTTAATTTTTTAACTTAACTTTTTAAAGTATTCTTAATTTATTTTTTTATGCTCTTTATATTAGCTTCACTTGTGACTTTGTGAGTGAGTAAGCTGGGACTTGAACGTATACTGCCATAGTTTGTGAGCTGGAAATACTGTCATCTACAGTCGTTTATAAGAATATACTGTATTGTACCAATGTACCAAAAAGCATAAAACAAGAACCGCATAAGTCTTTCGCATAAATCAAAACCGAAAAACAGTACTGCAAAAAATTCGCATCACTCAAAATTCTCGTATATCGAAACATGCAGAAATAAAAATAGAATTACTCAAATCACGCATAAATTGAATATCGATATTACCTCAGAGATTGCATAAGTTTTAATTCGCATAAATCGAAACATGCAACTTATAAATGAATTTTTTGCATTATGTATGTACAAGTTGTACATACAGTATATATCTGTGAATGATAATGGCTTTATAAAGAGTATGCTTAAAAAGCGTTTTTAATGTACAGTACTTGTTTAAGTTCAGATGATTAGAAAATTTATCTGACACGGCCTTCTGACACGTGCAATTTTTGTTGTAGCAGATGGAGTAATTTGTGGACAACTGTGACGTCGTTTTTCCAATCAGTTTGCATCGGTTGCACAAGATGGTAACGTTATACAGTAGTTGTTCACGAATTGCCATATCAGGAAAATTTCGTGTGTCAGGAGGCCTTTAGATGCAGTAAAAAATGTAGATAATCGTGAACTAAAAAGTTTACTTTGTTTTTTTAAAAATTTATATTTAATTTGATGGACCGTTTAACCCGTAAAAACTAAAGGTCAGCAATTATATATATATTTTTTTAAACGTAGAAATAAATAGTTAGAGAAATAAAAAAAAATAAAAAATTGACAAGTGTCATTAAAAGTAAACCCGGAAGCGGAGTATAAAAACACATTTTTATGCTCCATCTGTAACGAGAAGATAAACCATATTTCTCACCTGACGTGTGTTTCACTCATTGATACACATATAAGGGTGATAGTGTAAAAATGACTAATAATACAATTTTCACTAAAGAAGTCAACAACCTTATAAAAGTGTGAACACAAATGCTAATTTACAAATCCAACTGGAAATAAAATATTACATAATCCTTATTGTTCCTGGTTTAAGGAACTGAGCTAAACGTTAGGCCTACCGTACACTAGTTTTTAATTCTCTTTGTTCGTACTAATTTTCATAATTTTATTATCATTTAATTGCAAATTTTTTGAACTAATTGTTTTGATAGATATTTCGATACAGATTGCTCTATTTGTATAATTTGAAGTGTATAATTTGAAGTGTTTAATTTGAAGTGTAAATATGGGCTGAAATGGGTGTTTTTTGACAACCTGATTTGGTTGACTACTTTTTTTTGTTGTTGTTGTCGTTGTCTTGTGGATTGTCAGTTTGGACAATTATTAAAAGATTAGGATGAGCACTAATATTATATTTTAGTCGAATAATTTCAGTTATTATTATCACTTTGAGGGAGAATAGAAAATGAGTGATTTCCTCTTGAGAACGAAGTGACCCATTTTGAGGTGGTGTTCTTTTAACCCGTTGCTCTTGAGATGCGTTCAACTTTTTTATGTAAAAATGATGACACTGTACTGGATTTTTTGTTTGGTCTTGTGATTATCATTATTATTATTATGATTATTCGAAGAAGTTTAGCATGTAGTTAAAACTGATATTTTATGTTTGTGTGATTCCACGACGCGAAGATGTCTACGAATGAGTCATTAGCACTTTACACATGAAAGTTAAAGAGGTCAATTCTTGCTTAATTTTCTGCATTAAAGTAGATTTCTTTTTAAAAAACATTTCAAACATGGTAATAAAATCATAAAATGTGCCATTATTATTATTTAAAAATTTTTGCTTTGTTTTACATGATTTTATCATGTCAATGATTTGTAGATGTTAATGAATGCCGAATATGATTCCACGCTACGGTGAGATTGTTTCGAAATATTGAAGATTGTTCCAGTGGAACCCGTTTAAGATGTTTGTTTTTTCTGCTCAAGTTGTTATTCGTACTGTAATCAACTAGATGACAATTTAAGCGAGTTGTATTACAGTGGAATTTGGTTATTATAATCATGGATAATATTATATCTAGCGACTATTGTTATCGTAATCAGTCGGTCCCAAAACCTGTGGGTTTCACTGTATATGAGTTCAAATCTACTATATAATAGTCTCCCAGGATTAATAAATGACGTGTCTGTCATCAGTCATCGGTCATCACCGGTCATCATCGGTCAT
>JAQIWH010003334.1:0-20390 GCA_034695005.1 Cryptops parisi | reverse complement strand
CACACACACACACACACACACACACACACACACACACACACACACACACACAAATACATTATTTAATAATAATGAAAAAAATTGTTCAAAACTACTTTGATCCTATAAATACTGTATTGTATTCAAACTTTACTGTCATATTAATGTTTCTTTTATAATAACAATAACAAAATATAAAGAAGAAACAATTTCCAGGCACAATAGTTGAGTTCAAATTTGAACCGGATTTTTTTCGCAAGGCTAGCGTTAAAAAAATCCGGTTTAAATTTGAACCTCGGAATGTTAAAAAAATATAGAAATGTTTATTTCAACTAAAAAACCGCTTGTAACGCTAGTAGTTACGCATGGTTGTTATTAACTATTTTTAACATTTTAACTAACCTACGGGGTATATGGATATAAATATAGGTTAGCTGAAACAAGTACATTAAAAATGCTTTTTAAGAATACGATGTATGTAAACGTAGAATAAGATAAAATTTATCGAAAAGATAAAAGTTGATCTCAATATTTTTCGTTATCAAGCGAATCAATTGACCTAGCCTAAGGTCAATATCGCATCATTGGCCTAGAAATGAAAATTAATTTGTCTTCGAGTTAAAAGGCGTTAACCCATTAAAGAGGAAGCGTGCAAGTTTATTTAACTTTATATAATGTTTACTAGCCTTTTTTTTTATTGCGGTCGTATTATGTAATTTTCATTAACTGGAAAATAAGTTGTTTCTACTTGCATGACCTATACTGAAAAACACGAAATGGGTTACAAAATCCTGCATTTTCAGCATTTTTGCTTACAAAAAACAGTAAATATACAATTAACTAGTAAACATCGGTTTCATTGCAAATGAAAGTATGTTATTGTATGGTCCTATTTAATTTTTTTTTCAGAAAACTAAATTTTACAAAAAAAAACAAAACAACATTGTAACATTCAAAAAAGTTAATTGTTCACGGTATGTTATCAATTAAAACAAAATGATGGTCACGAATAATTAAACTTGTTCCTAAATTTTACGTTACGTTTAGTTTATTTGATTATGCGGTATAGTTAGTAGTGTTGTTTTTTCCAAGTAATTTTTTGTTGCATTTTTGCATTGTTTCGAAACTGTTTGCATTGTACCGTAACTACAACTGTATTAAATTTGTGTAAATAAAAAGTCCTAATAATTTACACAGGTTGTATACTCTCCAGAAACGTATAAATTTAGGTCTAGTAGTGTGTGAAATTTCACGCGGAATTCAAATTTGAATAAACAATAATATTTGGTTTGACAATATGTATTCAGTAGGCCTATATCTATGTTACCGGTAATGTATAAAATCCAACAATATACACTATTGTGATACACTATTTATTTTATATATGCGATTTGTTTTTTACATTGGACTTATGCAAATTTTGATTTATGCGAATTTAAATTTATTGTTGAGTAATTCGATATTTGATTTATGCGAATTTTAAAACTAATTCCATTTTTTATTTCTGCAATTTTCGATTTATTTATTTACAAATGCGATTTTTTTTTACATTGGATTTATGCAGTTTTCAATTTATGCGAAGAAATTATGCGGCTCTCGTTTTATGCGTTTTTTGGTACATTGAATTATACAGTATATTCTCATAAACAACAGTAAATGACAGTATACGTTAAATTCTCAGCTCACAAATTTCACTCATTCACAAGTGAAGCTAATATAAAGAGTATAATAATAATAACCTAGTCTAGAGTTGGTTTACTATAATAAGAGTCATTTAAGTTTTAAGCAAAATTTCAAACTTTAGGTACATTTTAAGCAAGTAAAAACCAACAAATTTTACTTTTAATCGTTTCATCACAAACCATTAGACACAACTTTGTTCATTGATAAAATTAATACTTAAAAAACAAAATATCAAATTATCTGGGACACCCTGCATAGACACAAAAAATTATACCGGAGAAGATGGTCGCGCTCTACTAAACTTGTATCTACATTTCAAACTATCAATTTCTTTTTATATTTCAACATATCATTTGAATACTGAAAAAAAAAACAGGTTTCAGGTTATCTTTAGCAAAATATTTTTTTCTCTCTCCAGAGTCGTTTTTCATTCATCCCATTTTTCTTTTGGTACTTATCTAGTAGAAGAGAGACCTGGTTCTCATGATCCGCCAATCATTTCCTAGTACGATCACTCACACACATACAAACTTACTCCCTCGGCAAGATTCCTTATTTTAATCAGATTGGAAAGGTGTAAATAGTCCCAGCTCCACACCTTTCGCGTTCGCATTGCCTCCCACGCACTTGGTCCCATTCTTTCTCTTGCTGCTTCGTCTCTTGAGTATTCCAATCATCAATCTGATGCTGATTAGAAGGGTGGTTCCATTAAAGAAATTGCAATTACAAACTTCTCTTCTCCTTCCATTTACATTTTTTTTTAGGGAAAAAAAAAACATTTTTTTTTCTCACCCTCTATCTCTTTTGCTCGCTTTTCTCATTTTCACTGAAAAGTCCCCTCAACTCCTTTTATTTTCGTTTCACACAACGGATGAATAGATAATGAAGAGGTGCCAAGAATGAGAAAAGAGAAAAGCCGTGTAGATGAAACAAAGACAGGCAGAGAAAGAGAGGGAAAAATGATGGGAAGAAATGTCGGTCACGTGGTCTCTTCCTTTCATGCATACATATGTATAAAAAAAACATGTCATCATAAACAAAACAAAAAACTAACTCCACTTCACCCCCATCTACTTTTCGTAAGTTTAACCTATGATCCGGTATCACCATCAACAATTCTAGTTCATCAAAACAACGTTCACAATTGAAGTTTCCAATTTCACATTCACATACAAAAACTAGATATGTTATTATCGAAATATGTATATAAAATCCAGGAATTCTATAGAATGTCAACTGTGGTTTAGGCAATATATAAAATCAGCATTGGAATATTATGTTAGGCAAGAATTTAGGTTAGTTTCATTAGATCTAAATTGAACTAGGTTTAAATTTAAACTTAAAAATTTTTAAAAATTTTTGTTAGCTAACCTGCACTAACTTTAACGAGCCTAAATAGTTATATACAAGATGTAATTTCATACTTTGCCAAAGCTATACATTTTCTACAATGCCTGGATTCTATGCATATACTGTATTTTTTGATTTGATTTGATTTGATTTTATCATAAGACAATCCATCAGAATCGAAACAATAAATATACGTTACCACCAATGAATGTAAAGAATCCAGGCATGGTATACAATGGCTAGGCATTGTATAGCTTCTTTTGGCAAAGTGTGAAATAACATGTATAAAACTGTTTAGGTTAGTTAACATTTCTTTTATAGAAAAACATGAAAACATACATTTTGACCTAAATTTAAACCTAACTTAAACACTATGTATTTCAATGCTAATCTCTTACTTTGCCAAAAGAAGTTAGGCGTTCTATACAATGGATGAATTCTATACAATACCGGTTACAAATACAACAAGTACATTGAAAATTCTGTATCTACTATCAAATACAGATATCAATTTATACAAACTTTTGTAAATATTGATTAATGCAAATTTCGATTTTATGCTAATTTGATTTAGGCGATCGTTGAGTGATTCGATATTTGATTTATGCGAGTTTTGAGTAATTCCATTTTTGAAATTTTCGATTTATTTATTTATATGTGATTATTTTTACATTGAACTTTTTGATTTATGTGAAGAACTAATGCGGTTCTCGTTTTATGCGGTTTTTAGTATATTGAACTATACAGTATATTCTCATTACCGACTGTAGATGACAGTATAGTTCAATTTTCAGCTCAAAAACTCACAACTCACTCACAAGTGAAGCTAATATTGTATAAAGAGTATAGCAATGGGAATATTCTAATCAAACAAACGTTATTACTAACTTACACCACAACTAACGTTCTTGTCAAAGCTAACCTAAATTGTAACTCCATGCTACAACTAACACTACAACTAACTTACTCAACAGAAACTACAATATAAAAATAGTTGGCCTAATAAAACGGTACAATTAAAGCGAAAACCATGACACACGTATCTGGGAAAACGTGCGTTCGATTTCAAACGTGAGTATAATAGGCTCCTTGTTTTCAAACTCAATGCCATCATACACACACACACACACACACACAGCCCTTTATATTTCATTTTTGGTCGCTATAAAATACAATTTACTTTGTGCGTTTCCTTTTTGGTCGTTAATCGACCAAATCGAGGGCCCTCGAAAATTGATGGTTCGTTATGTACATCCCAAAAAATAATAATGATATCCAATTTTCCAAATACAGAGCAAAACCAATATCCAAAAAAACCTGCCCTATTATATTTATTATTATTAAATTTTCTTGCTATGTTTTTTTTTTATTTTATTATTAAATTTTATGCACGCTCGACCTGAATCGAAATGGTGGTCAGCCTCGATTTTTATACGATTTTTTCCTTCCATCGTAAAAAAAGAAAAAATGATTATCGAAAATTACAGTTGAAAACAATTTGTGTCACTTATAGCAACCAAATAGGATCTTAACTTTCAGTTACGTAATATTTGTTATTTTTATTTCCTCCTTATCTTGCGTAAAAAAAATAAAAAGAAGATCGAAATCGTGCTCGTAAATCAAGTACATCCCCCATAATTCGTATTTGTCAAACAGCACGTTTCGGGAAGATTCGTTCCGATAAATATTCAATAAAGGTCACCGAGGATATTTTTCATTTTGCACAAATGTGTGCGTGGGTCTCCAAAACTAGCAATTTTAATGTGTACTACACGAGTGGAGGTCAGTTGCTTCACTGTGTTTTATAAACAGGAAATTGTCAACATTGGCAAAACTATTTCATCGAGCTCTACAATCTTATTACTTCGAACTAAAAAAAAACACACCTCAATGTTATTGTTTTTTTTTTCAGTGAACCCTATAATTTCACAATTGATTTTTTCGTTGATATAATAAATAGTTGAATGAAAAATAAAAAAACAAAATAATCTCAGATTTTCAATTGCTCGTAACGTTACGACTAATAGATATATATACAGTACATAGTGTTTATTTGAAAAGATAACTACTACTGTTTTAACTCGTGACTATAGTTGGAGATAACCTTCAATAGTTCACTACCTCGGCACGATTTAAAGTCTGGTTTAGTTTAGTTTGTTTTTTTGTGTGCTCTTTTTAGTTTATTATTAAATTGTAATTTTTTCTTGACAATTCAGTGCCATTCACGATTTTTTAAAAATAATTACATAAACTCTACAAGGGTGACTTTTTAAAAAATAATATAGAGTGAAAAACTGCTTTTCACGTATATAGGAAGCTCTGAATATATTTTAGTGTTTTTATGCGATTTATCTAATATGTGAAAAGAGAAATTCTCTTCAAGTTTCGTCATATGCATAAATTTTTTACTGTTGTGCTGCTTGTGCAAAGATGAACAAATGATTAAACTAGTTGTTTTTTTGTAGTTTTGCTAAATTTTGGGTAATTCGAAATATGCGATTCTTCAAAATATTTTATTTAAGGCTTTCGAAAAACTCGGATCTATACAGGGTGTTATTGAAAGATCTAGTCAAGTTCCAAATTTTCCAAAACTTCACACTTCTTGCACTAATATTTTTGCGCATATTTTTGTTGTAGCTCAAAATTATGCAGTAAAAATTTGGAATTGCACTTAACACATTCGAAAATGTTCTAGCTCATTTTTGACAAAAATATTACTTAACACCCTTTTACACCAGGCTCTTCAATTATTATACAGTGTTTTTAATTCAAAATTAGGTTATGTAATATTTATTTTAAAGATTTAATTTGAATTAGTTTACATCCTGACCATGGACATAAAACTCAGTCTTTTGAAGTATAGACATTATAGAACAAAAGTACATGGGATATTTTTCTGGTTTTGTTTTTTACTGAAATTCAAATTACGATTTCTTGTATTATTTTTTTTTTTAAAATAAACCTATTTTTAATAACAAAACTGATAATCGGAACATCTTCCTTGTCATTTGACAAACAAAGGGATACAAATGTTAATTTCTTAAAAAAAAAGTAGGAAGCGAAAACGTGGGAAATGAAATGCAAAAATAAAAGCGACAACTTGTCAACCTATTGAAAATAAGACAGAGTTGTGTTTATATCGAGAGGTCATGATCGATGTGCCGTCGGCAAAGACAAGAGGACAAGTAAAAAGACACGATGAAGGGTGAGGCAGGACACGAAACATGTTCTTCCGCCTAACAGGCCATACCACAGAAGCTGAGGAAATGGAGCATGAATCCGGCAGCAAAAGGAAAAGCCTCGCTTTCGCTTCTCTCAAAGTACCAAAAGGGGTAAAAAAAAGATTTTTGAAACCAACTTTAGGCATTCTAAGCAAGAAAAAAAAACTGTTTTCAAGCATACACATAGTATACATACAATGCTGTTGTTGAAAAATGCTAATGCTGACGTTTCGAAGCGAATGCCGGATGCACGAGACAAAAAAAAAACTCATATAAAAGTTTTCCCTGACTCTACAACTTGGGTATAAAAATAAGGGGTTTCACTATTTTAAATAAAAAAAAAAAATTTGACGAGAAGGGTGGTGTTTTTTTTTACAGGGGGGAGGACGTGATTGATAAAAAAAAAAGTGGCTACGGAAAAAGCACAAAGTTGGGTGTTGTCGTCTGATGGTTAGAAATGAGTTGAAAAGCACTTGAAATTCGACTGGTACACACAACAAGGAGTTACTCAAGACTTCCCGTTCCAGGATTTCCTGAGAACGTGTACATGTAAAAAAATTAGTTTTAAAAATTATATACAGTATATATACGTCTTGACAACTTTTGTTATTGTTGTTGTTTGTCACTGCCCCATTGCTTAGTAGTACTAGCAAGAAAAATAAAGTTAAGATTCTATAAAAACTAGCAAAGTTCCAAGAGCTTTTGGTCAAATGTTGAATAAAAAATGTAATTATCTCTTGTTTCCTTTTTTAAAAAACTCATTTTATAGGAACTTCTCGATTTATATACAGGTATACCTCGACTTTCGTCGTTTCGCTCTTTCGTCATTTAGAAATTTATACCAAATTTCCAAAGTTTGTTGTTTTGTCGTCCCATAGTGTCACCACCGATCACCGTCATCCAGTTATTTTTGTTTTAGTTTCAAATAACCAATTGAATCTGATTATAATTCACCTTTTAGTTTGCTAATGTTGCTAGGCGGGCAATAGTAGATTTTATGTTATTCGTTTTACTAATTCATATGTTTATTTTTGTTTATTCAAGTGATGCTTATATTTTCAAGTGTTATGAAGTTAGTCATTCACGTTTTTTCACAGCTCTAATACATTGGCAAGCTAAATAAAGTCAATGCTTCGAATTTCGTCGTTAATCCGACTTTTGTCAGTGCTCTGGTCTCAATTGTGACGAAAAAGTGAGGTACGCCTACGAGTTTCGTATTTGTGATTTTACTATTACGCTAGGTGGATATCTCCACAATGCTCGAAAAAAAGTATATTATTTTTCAAGTCTGTGCGGTGGTGCACAAGTAACTGAACGCTTCTGCCATTTATTTTGCACCTGTTATTTTTCTTGCACAACGTGTGTGCCACGTGTGGAGCAATTGTTTACATTTGACTGGGAACATTGGAATTGTCCCCAGTTGTCATCGACTTTAATTACATTTTTTAACGCTATAAAGTAAACTTTGACGTCAAAATGACGTCACAGACATTTTGATATGGTGAAACCATTTTCGCGGAAAATTTGAATTCGTATTTTTGTTCGTAATTCAACAATAAGTCATTCTAACATTACTGAAATTTAAACAAAAAATGGTAACATTTTGTTCATGAATGTCTTTAATTAAAACTACACCCCGATTTACGGCGCTCATATCTAAGGCGTTTCAGTATTACGACGGTTCAAAATCCGATATTTTGTCAACAAAAATCGATATTTTGTAAAAAGATAAAAGTCAGTTACTTATTGCTACCATAACCTTAGACGGTATGTGTACAGTGTTAAACGATCTTCAACACCAGGACAACGCCTTGCACTAGCTCATTCCACCACCGACACACGTTTTTGGGCTTTCATCTTCAATGATAAATTCAAAAAGCACATGTTTCGATATACGTCAGTGGTTTTTCCCCTAGTGGAGTATAATTTTTTCCTGTATAATTCTTTCCAAATGACGTGCCATATTTGCAATTTTGAAATCACACGTTTAAAAATTCGTTTAACATCAAAATTGGAATTTTGTAAATTTGAATCATTTTACACGGCAATAAAATTTTAGGGTCACTGAATATATGTATATTACCTCCGAAACGTTCTCACATTTTAAACTTAGAATTTTGAAATGAAACAAAAAGAATCATTCTCACGACGAATCGCATACTCCCGGAAGTACGTATAACACGGAATTTCCAACACTTTCTATAGGTACTGTAACCAAAACTATCCCGAGGGTTGGGGGGTGAAGTCCCCAAAACGTTTCCAGTGAAAATAATAATAATGAAAAAAAAAACCTAAACTGCTCGAGGTTTGGTTTACCTCAGGCACAACGTCGAAAACGAGTGGAACATCAACTACAAGACGAAGAAGAAAAAACCAACTACGCCAACTACTTTTGACAGCGAACACTTCCAATGACATTACCACTCGCAATGTGGCTACTGTTTCCATTCTATCTTTGACTACAGTCACTCAGACCCCCCCGAAAAAAAAACTTTGGAGTCTCTCCAACTTTTATTCCTTTCCCTATACCAAGGAATAGATAAAAAAAAAACAGGGGATAGAGAAAGAGGTAAAGTGTGTCGGAACCACGCTGTCTCGTTCGATCGTTGGTTGGTTGGTTGGTTTGGTCTGCAAGCTGTGCACCAAAATTCCCGACTTTGGATCGATGATGTTAGTACATTGACTGTTGAAAACGATTTTGAGGTCCGTTTTGGTGAGCGTATTCTATTAACGTGACTCTCATTGGTCGAAAGTGGGAGAAAAACAACTCGAAATAACACGCTAAAGGTTGTTTTCAAATTCTAAGTTTGGAGAAAATTAACTTTGTAGAAAGTCGTCAAAGTTTTAGAGATTCCAAAACATATTGTCTGTTCGGTTATCATCACACTTACAATTGCAAATTGATTATCGACTGAATTAATTTAACAAATCAATTTCGCAAAAATTTGATAACTATTTTGCGTTTTTTTTAAAGTAGAAAATTCATCATTTTATATTAGTCACACGATAGAACTTGAGGACCAGTACCGGTATTAAATGTTAGGGTTTGCAAATTTTTAATGTGAAAATGACAATAATAAAATTAAAAATGATATTTGTAGTAAAATAAACAAGTCCACTGAAACCATTGGTAACTTAAATGTACAGTAGGCCTACTCTTCAATTTATGCGAGAGGCAACCTCCGCAAAATTTTACATGAATTGAAATTCACATACATACAGTATATCAAAAGTCGCATACAGCAAAATCTAAAAACCTTTGAAATATGCATATAGCAAAATTAGAAGTTTTAGAATTTGGTATTAATTGTAATGCTCTAAAATCCATTAACTACACAAGACAATTCAAAAGTGAAAGACGTGTCACATGTGACGTACTTATTTTGAAGGAGAACAACAGATGCATGCCCGTTTACATTCTTGTGCATAATTGTACTGTACATAATTACATAAAGAAAATTTTTTTCGCATATAACGAGCAACTTGAAAGATTTTGTCAGCGAAATTGCATACACGGAACTCCTCATAAATCGAGTAATTTTTTACAAAAAACTATAGAGAAGCCTACTATAAAAATCAAATTTGTGACGTTTCAAACGAGCTATCGCAATTGTATGTTATATTAAAATGACAATATCGACAAAGATTAAAAGTCGAACAGATAAAAGTTTTTGTTCTAATCCAAAAACCATTGAAAGAATAAAACATTAGGCTACTTCAAAGAACGAAACGCCCAAAACAACGTCAAGAACGCAAAATATCAACTTCAAGTTTTCAATTATGAAACATTTAACCAGAAAAAAAAAGTTACCAAAGACGATTCTTGGTAGTGGTCATTTGAATTTATACTTTCGTCACCAAATATCCTTGAAACACAACAAAAAACGCAAGAGCATGTCACCACGTTCGGGTGTGTTGAGCGTCAAGTGTTGACAAACGTTATTCAACCTGTCAGCGAAAAGAATTATTTTGCGTATCATTTTACACGTGGGCCGCTCAAGACAACGACGACGAAAAAGAAACTTTTTTCCTCTTCTATATATTTTAAACGACTAGCTCGTCTTGAAGGATTTACTCGAGAGCCCACTTTTCTCGCTTTTCTTCGTCCAAAACCTTAACACGTCTGATGGTGACGATATGAAGAAGAAAAGCTTCTCTCTTTCAATATAAACCCCCCAAAAAAAGGGAGTGCCAACCAAACGACAACATACATACAACGAGTATAAAGAATAAAACCGAACTAACAAAACAGAAGGAAGGTGAATGAAAAAAAAACAAAAACAACCTGAAACGACGACTTTCAATAAACTGGCGAAGAAGAGTTTTGTTGTTTTCGCGCGATGGCAAAAGACGAAGAAGAAGAAGAAGCAGAAGATGTAGAAGCAGCATCCATAGGCGGATGGAAGCAATCACACGAACTTGATCCCTGCATGGTTTCCGAAATGACACCGAGTAAATGGAAGAGCAGCTCCTGGAGAGCAGATAGGGCACACACACACACACACACATACACACGACACCCGTATTGGCAGAATGAAGAAGATAGAGGGAGAGGGTATAAGGGAGAGTAAAAGTCTTGTGTGCCAACGCGTGGGTGGTATAAAGAAGGCGCGATAAAGTCGTCTGACGGGCCAAAACCGTCAGTCCCCCGGAAGAACACCGATTGCTCCTTGGCGAACACCAAGAGTTGCTGGTGCTGCCACTCGAACGGTAAAAATTTACAGGGGGGACCACGAGTGAGATAAAAGAGATTGAAAACACAGGGATGAGGAAGGCAGAAGCAAAAGTGTTAGAGCGAAGAGAGAGAGACCAAAAAGGCAGACGAACCAAAAGTGAGCTTCTGGTTGGTATGAAAGAAAGTCAGAAAAGTAAAAGAAGAAAAAATTATGGGGAAAGAGGAATTGGTTGGATCGAGACGAAAAGCGAAACAATGCGACTGAATAAAGGAAAAAATGTCAAGAAAATGAGATGGAAAAGTTTGCATCGTTTTGAAGAGAAATGGAAATGAGTTTGAGTAGAAAAGCAGCCGAGTTTATACCAAGAAAATAAAAGGGATCATTTTAACTTAAAATCTAATTCTCAAAAGAATAACAATTGACAAAAAGACAAATGGAATAATGAAACTTCATCATGGGGTACGATTCGAAATTTTATATAATAAAAACCACTTCAACATTAAGAAACGATTTAAACCTGTAATATATTTTAGAATAGTAATAGCATTAAGTTTGAGATGAATAATTAAAATCATAGATTCGTTTAAGAATATAAACCATTCATACGTTATAATTTTATTTCTGAAATATAAAAAAAAACGTGTATATTTTTTATGCCATTAATTATTGTAACCATTTCAAGAATTTACAAGGAGTTACAGTATCGGATTGTGCTTGAAAACTGGCAAAAACGGATAAAAACTTTACATTTTCAGGGACAGAAATCACATTTCAGAAAATGTTATTCCTATATATCGAATATTCGAGAAAATTTCTCTTTTTGCAAACTAGCAAAATCTTTAGTAAGAAACTTCTTGTATAGACATCTTGTATAAACTTCTTGAACTTTTTGTATATCACGTTACTGAATCGCTGAACCAAATAATAATTAAACATGCATTTTGTTAGTTTTTTTTTCTAATTTTCTCACGAATGACTTATTTATAATAAACAAAACAATTCGAATTAAACAAGTACATTTAATACAAAATGCTTTTTAAGAATCCGCTTTATATAGTTTCGATTTATGCAAATTTAGAATTATGCTATCTTTGAAAAATTCGATATTCGATTTATTATGCGTGTTTCGAGTCATTTCATTTTCGATTTCTGCAAGTTTAAATTTTATATGAATCCTAATTTATGCGAATTTTGATTTATGCGAATCTAGATTAATGCAATCTTTGAGTAATGTGACATTCGATTTATGCGAGTTTCGAGTAATTTCATTTTCTGCGGTTCTCATTTTATGCAATTTTTAGTACATTAAACTATACAGTATATTATCACAAACACATTCAGATGATAGTATGCGTACGTTCATTCCCCAGCTCACTGACTCACAAACTCACAAGTGAAGCTAATATATATAGCGTATAAAAATATAAGTAAAGACACAATCTCTCATGACCCATGTGACTGAAATGAATGATGATAGATAAACAATGACAATAATATCCCACTCATCGATTTCTCAAACCTATCTCGCAATCTGTCTATTTTTCATAATCACAACCCTATCAGGAATAGAAGAAAAACAATACACACAAAAAAATATAAATAAAATAAAATAAAACTAAACGTAACATTCCTAACATCTCATAGCCTTCTCATCGTTCCCAATTCTCCTTTGACCACGCTCTTGAAGCAAAAGGAATAAAGACAAACGACAAGACAGGGGGGCCCCACAACAGCGATCGGATCGGATTGTATATATAACACAGAGAAGCAACCAACTAAGAAGAAGAAACAGCGAGGAAGGAAAAATCGTCTAACGTTCCCAAGAGAGTAAAGCCCTATTTCGGTTCAGTGGTCCCCAGAGAGTACCAAAAAAAATACAAAATAAAAAGACCAAAAAAAAATATATATCCATGAAGGGGCGATAGGGCCCATCGAAGACCAACGACTATCCAAAAGGGTTGAAGGCTGAGAGCAACGACTTTCTCTCTCATCTGCCTGATAAACGCACTTGTCTTGTACTGCGTGTGTGTTTCGAGTCCAGAACCCAAGGATTGTGGTATCGTACCCAAGTCGCTATCATCATTCATTCTGGCGGAAAGAAATCCAAACCCCCTTTTTACCATAGGGGATCTTACCATTCGGTTGTTACAAGACAGAGAAAGAAAAAAGTGGACGACACTACTGAAAGAAAAAGGAAAGGACAAACGATGCTCATCCAAAAACTCCCACCTACCCCCAACTTTCTATCTTATGTCCAGATGGGGATAAGAGGAGAAATGCAGACGAGGGAAGTCATGATAAATCACAAAAAAAAGTGGATAAAAAAGAAAACTCACTTTATCCCCCTTACTTTTTTTTTTTTGGAAAGAAGAACAAAAGACGAAAAATGTATATAAAAATGGAAAAAAAATATATTCAATACCATAAAATAAAAATAATAAAAAATAAAATGGAAACCATTGGACAATAAAGTGTAGAACAAACCGAAGAACAGTAAAACATGGTCAAAATGTGGTCAACCAACCACAGCATTAATGTTTTTTTTTTAGTATTATTTTTTTTATGTTTATCTGGAAATGTTACCATAATAAGGGTATGTACATGTTACAATGTATAAAATTCACGCATTGTATGAAATGCCTAGCTGCATTTGCAAGAATGCAAAGTATGAAGAAATAACATCTATAACTGCTTAAGTTAAAAGTTCATTTATGTTAGTTTACAATATGTTCTCTAAAAACCCATTTGAAAATCCAAATTTAGGCTAAAATTTAACCTCACTTATTTAAATTTATAGGCCTATTAAATGAAATTAATTTATAATTAAGCACGCGAGTACGAGAAGTCCCTGGTTCGATCCCAAGCTGCGATAAGATTTTTTTCAATCTACTCAAAGTTAAACAAAATTCTTGTTTAACGTACCATAACTATTTCAAGGCTAATTTCAGTGGCAAGTGGAGTTAGTTTAGTTGCTAACTTGCTACATAGTTAATTTTGAAGATGCATAACAATATGAAGTAAAATAATTGCACTGAATAGCATGCGCGACTTGCAGAGAAGCTATTGTAGAGGCAGCATATCGTTTACTGTCTATCGTTGTAGCAATGTTTATTTCGGTTGCATTGTTGAAAAAAATAAAACAAAAGTGAATTCTGATTAAATGGGGTCGTGGCTACAACATTCTAAACATTGTTTGTTACATGTTTTTTTCTTCATAATATTTGGTTGTGTCGCGATAAAAAAACTCACCCTGTATAATATGATACGTAAGCGAATAGACTTGTAATTTATACAACTTTGTCAACTTATATAACTTAGTCAACAATTGAAAAAGCTTTAATTTAACAATCAATAATTTTGGAGGACAAATTTTGTGAGACAACGTTAGTCTAATAATGATTGACATTTTCACTCGTAACAGAAAAATAAATATAAAAAAACTGCGCATTTAAAAACCAATTTAAAACTGATTTCATCTGAAAACTAGCGAAAAGGAATTTTTAATGACAGGTTTCCACGATTGTTTTTCTTACAATATTTTTATCAATGTGTAAAAGACAATTAAGTATATATATTTAAAACCAGTTAAATATACATATACAAAAAAAAGTTAAGTTTAGAAAAGGGCAACCTCCTTGTTTCATTAATATATGGGTCGTTCACTCCTTTGACGCTTATCAGAAAACGTTTTAAAACTAAAAAAAAATTCTTTTATTTAAAAAAATAAAAAATTCAAATCCACTATAGCGATAAATCAAGGCCTGGACACAAAAATGACAGCTGTCTTAGTTTCATATATAAATTTATATAAATATTTTTTTTAAAAAAATGACAAACTTGTTTTCGAGTCACTTTAATGTCGGCAACTATGACATACTGTAGGTCAAATATACTTACAAAAAAAAAAAAACCAGTATAATTAAAAAAAAAATATAAAAATACTATTAAACAAGAAGGGCTAAAGTATTTTAAAGGTAGATAAGAAAGACTTTTTATTTTGTGAAAAGCAAAAAAAAATATTCTATTACAAAAGAAAAAAGAAGGCAAAAAACTGCAAAGTGGAAAAGACAAAAGATTGGATGGAAAAGTTAAAAGCGGTAATGAAAAGAAAGGATGAGAGATCAATAGACTATTCAAAGGGTTAATTCACCCACGAAACAATCCAATAAGGAAGTTTAACGTACCCCTATACATCTTTATTTTTCTTTTAAATAAAAAGAGGAGAAACCATCGAGGCAACGCCCTAAAGATGTTTTTGTAACTCGTGCCATTGCAACATGTAAAGTGAACTGGGAATTTAATCTCGTTTGAATAAAAGCCAAACAACTAAAACGCATTTGGATTTTCTTTCAGAACTTGATCAAAAGTTAAGTAAGACGAAAAAAAACACAACAACTTAAAGGTTTCATCTCTCTCTCTCTACTCAATGAACTTTTCACTATAGGAAACTTCGTTAAACCATTGTTTGGGATTAATTTACTACTAGGAAGAGAAACCGGTTTATTACTAGTAGATGGTGTAACCAGTTTTACTGCATACTAAATATAAGTATTACCAATCGTGATCTCATAGAAGTGAAGTGCAATGTTCCAATAGTAGTTTCAATGTCAGCCTAATTAGCTGTAACCTCGTTAACTATATAATAAATCAATCAAAACTATCCTGTTTTTTGTGCATATTTTTTTGTGAGCATTTAATAACAGTTTTCTGTATAAAAATGATTAACTAAACATTGTAACAGCTATTTCAGTCTTAATTGTAGTGAAATCTCTTACCAGATGTTTGCAACAAACGTTGCAAAAAAAAAGAATTTTAATAGTTTGCATTAAACGTTTGGATAAGTATGGTTTAAAAATACCATCCTTAAGATAATACAAAAAACAATTCCCATAATGATGATACGAAGATCGTTCAAAGACTTTCCGGAAAGATATATGGACAATAATTTAAGTATTTCAGGTCATATAGTTTCCAAAATAGTTGGAGCAAAACCGTTCTTTTATAGAGTCAAAAGCACGTTTTGAACAGGATGAAACTCGCAAAATATTTGACATTTTCGTTTTATTGGTATTTGTTGTTGAACTACAGGATATGTCCATCATTGGACATTTATTTCAGTATTATTTCACCTCATAGTTTCTGTCACAGAGCTCGAGAAAAGTGGTTATGATGATCTTCCAATTGGTCGACATCACGAGTTTGACAAACATCAAAAGTCACAAAGTATTTCACATATCCGTGTAAACCTGCGGAAAGTTAACAGTCTACAACATGTTTAAATACAATTTGTCGATTTTGGGGGTGAAACCAATACATGAGATGTGAAAATTACAAGTCGGTATTTTTAGTTTACGAACTACAGAGCTCTACCCTAACACACAAACACACCATTCTAGCAAAAGCGAAAACAATGAGGTTCCTACCGGAGATACGGAATCCTAATAAAAATAAACAACCCAATCAAACTTATCCGTTTGTAAAGGTTGAAATAAATACAGATTCCACGCTAGATCTAACCTATTTAATGGCTTTTCTTTTATAATTGTGATGATGGAAAACGTTTATTCGTACATTATTCACATCCAAATACAGGACATTTGCTCACACGGTTGATCGTTTAAGAAACTTGGATCTGAATCAACCTGCTTCCCGTGCTACAGCATAGGATTACTTACTAGTAGAAAAAAATAAAGAGACAAAAAAAATTCAAATTATTCGGAGTTAGAACCTATGCAAAACTAGTTTAAAGTGGAAAATGTTGAGTCGAAGTGTCAACACTTTGTCGATGAGGCCAAAGTGAAAGACATGAGAGGCACCCGTGTTAATGGTCGATTTCACTCTGGGTAAAAGAAGGGCATTTAAGCTCCCTTCATCCAAATGATTCCCGAATGATAGGATGCTTCTAATGAGCACCCCCAATTTTCACGAAAGTAAGCACAAACAAGAATCGATGGTGATGGTGGTGGTGGCCATAAGGGCATAGCAATTAAGGAGGGGGTCTTTCAAAAGCTCAATAGGGCCACCCCGAGCACGTGTGGCGCATGAGCAAACCAAATTACCCCATAGCCTTCAGTAATTGCACGCTCTTCACGAGGTCTTGGAAAAATTCCTACGCTTTAATTATTACAAGAAAAAAAATTCTTTTAAGAAAAAAAACAAACAGAAAATTAGTATCGTGTAAAAGTAAAGTGCCCACATGTCTTGAGATGAAGAAACTTGACGAAAAAGAACACGTGTAAAAAGACAACGACGTAAAAAAAAACACACACAACGAATTTTGAGTCTCGTGTATCTAATTAACGGACAACACCATTTTCGACTGATGGACGACTTTGTTGACTACGCTTAAATGCGACATATCCATTCAGGATTGCAAAAAGGAGTAAACACATACTTGATGACGATACCACTTTTTTTGTTGTTGCATGATGATGACTTTTTTTTGTATGCATTCAATGTAGCAAATTGAAGCAGCGGGGAAGATGAGCATCAACAACACCACAAAACACCAAACAAAATAAAATAACTTTTTTTTTAAAATATACGGTAGGCCTACCAACAGTTTTTTTCTCTCGAAGAAAAAATATATAAACACTATAAAATCGAGAAAAAAAATTTTCTACTACATATTTTTTTGTTAATAACAAATTGTATACGAACAACAACAACAACAACAAAAATGAAATAAAGTGGAAATTTAATTCGTCCACTTTAGAAAAAAATCCTGAGCTATTAGAAGATGTCAGCGCTCGAACCGCATTCAATATTTACGAGCGTCGACTCGATTAGCATAATTATTTTTGTATATGGACTTTAAGGCCCTTAGGGAGAAGAAATAGCATTAGCACGTCTCCATTGCCCGGTGAATTTAAATAAAACGACTCTCGGGTTGGAAGATTAGAAAAGAAGTTATTGCCATACCGTGTTTCGAATTCTGAGACTCTTTTATTATTTGAGAAAGAGTTGAAAAAATACTGGAAAATCACCAACTTAAAAAATTAACTACCCCCTCATAATAAATATGAGTTTTTTAATGATAATAATAACTTTTACGTTTGCTGAGAACCACTGCTGGTGATTACTGGTAGACTAACCTAAACTAGTATCTACGAGTTTAGGTTAGTTAACAAACATGAAAATTTATCATTGATCATAAAACAAGTACATTAAAAATGCTTTTTAAGAATACTCTTTATATATTTATATAGCGTCCATCATATTGATTTTTCATTACAGCAAATAGCCAGCGCCACTCGACAGATTAAGACGAATCCATAGTTACTTCATTCATCAAAATCTATCAAGTCGTTTTGTTCTTATATGTTTGAAACTCACAATTCACTCACAAATAAAGTTGTTTGCTTACAGTATACTGGCCTGAGCAACTAGCGCCAAAAACGGTGCTTCTCGGCAAACAGAAAAGTATTTTGTGTTAATGTTAAAATTAGGAATCAGTTATTTTGCTATCAAAGGCGCAGTATACAGATTGCACAAATACGAGAGATGATCAAAAAGTTCCCGGAAAGAAATAATAATTCATTATTTCAAATTTACCAAGAAGTTTTTGAATGATTGTAGGAAATAATTTCAAAGGAACAAAAGTCAAAAACAAGAATATGTAAAACAGATGTCAAAAAACATAATTTTGGACTTTTTTTCCTTTTATTTATTTTGAACTTCTTTGTTTTGACTTTTTTCCTATTATTTTTTTACGTCTATTTTTAAATTTATTTTTTCATGGTTTTGAGTTTTGTTCCTTTGACTTTGTTTCCTACAATTTTTTAACTACTCTCGCAGCTATGTTTTCTTTATATTATTTTGTGAGTATGTAAGTGATCTGGGAATTGACTTGAAAATGAACGTATACTGCCATATTTACAAGCGTTTGTGAGAATATACTATACTATAGTCCAATATACCAAAAATCTCATACAGTGAGAACCGCATAAATCGAAAACCGCGTAAGTCCAATATAACAAAACCTCGCATAAATTCGAATCGAATCACTTCATAAAAAGTAATTGCAAAAAATTTAACATGGAATTACTCAACATAAATCGAACGTCTAATTACTCAAACATTTCATAAATCTAACTTCGCATAAAACGAAACGAAACTTGCAGAAATACAAAATGAAATTATTACTCATAGAATCGAAATTCAAAATTGAAAATTCCGTATCGTTTCCATACTCTGAAATGATCAATATTCAGCTGATAAAATATGTACTTCGTTGAAATAACGTATTTTCATCTATGCTTTTAACATAAAATTATTATTCCATAAGAGTGCACGTTTTTCGAATAATTACCTTGCCATTATCGCAACGACGACATTTTCGTCAATGTTTTCAACGACGTGATAATGTTCAGAGAAAACAGTTGATGCGTACCAAGTAGTTAACGATTACACTCTTCGTAGTCAATTATGACTCACAAACACAACATAAAGGTGAAAGTTTGACATTTCACTAAATTGTAAGCGGCAGCGCTAGTTTTAAAGATTCCTATGTAAAATCACATTTGAAAAGTCTTTTCTCATGACGAAGAAATAAATTACACTATAAAATGTTAAATCGCACGGGAAGTAAATCCCATTAGCAAAGTTTGTCATAAATAATTAGCAGGAAGGATTTGCTGACGTATTTTCCAAGAAAATAAAGTCATTTTTTTTAAAACATTATTCGTTTCCGAACCACAAAATGACATGCGCAGCAAAAAAACGTTATCATTGTTTTATCTTATATACAATATCCTAAATAATAAAACGATAAGAATTTCACTTCACACGATTTCACAAGAATTTCTGTGTGTTTTTGGCGTCTCATTGGCTAGAAACGTGCATCGTCATATGACGTCATATACACTTGTGAAAGTGCAAATCCACTTGAAAGACAATTCCAAACCAACGAAACTGTGAAAACGGTGACCCTGAAATGGTTGCACAAAACTAGAGCGAATTCGTCAGTGGGGGATTTCAAAAATTATACGTTCCAATAAGTGTTTACAGGCATTAAACGAATGTGTATAAATTAATACAGTGTATACATTTACACTAACATACATAATGTGTGTCTGTATCATTTTTTATCCAAGAGTTTAACTTAATTTTTGAGACCTCATCTACCAATACGTCATAAAAATTACGTAATTCGTTATATTTCATTACGGAATTATTTGCGGACATAGTTTATTATTAAAAGATATTTTCATTACATGTCCTCTATCACCTCTAAAAATTGAGAATAGTTATTTTGAATTATCATGTAAAGTATACACTATACGTATTGAGACAGTTCATATCATTAATGATTATTAATAATAACTAATCAAACATTAATAACTCATAAGTCATTACTAATAATATTTGTCTAGATCTGTCATAGACGGAAGTAGCTCATAGACGGAAGTAGCTCACTGACGGAAGTAGCTCAGTAACGCTACCTCCATAGCGTTGATGACACCGATTCGAGCCGAATTCG